>JASXSY010002084.1:0-244888 GCA_034509805.1 Sipha maydis
TAATTGATTTTTGGTACATTTCACGGTTGATGCTTACCGCGATTGCTTACGTCGAACGATTTCCAACGCGTTTTTCGGTGTCGAACAAAAGCAATAATGCCCCGAAAATTATTATTAAGTTCACTGAACTCAAAATGTATTCATAAATACATATATAAATGAATAACCGTGGATGTATAATATATATATATACATTTGGACGTGTGTTAAATAATGTACTCGCTCGCGTTACGATACAATGATACGTCTTAACATATTCTGTCGATTACTCACGAATGTTCTAAGAAATTCGTCTCATAAATATCCCTGCTCCACTCATCCGAGCGCCCGAGTCCGGTCGCCCACCCACTCAACCCCTATGCCCCCGCTATCCGACATAGTCAACGGTCTTACGCACACTTTCGCAGACGTACATGTGTACACGAATTCACACACTTGCACACGAAGACTTTTCAAAAGCTCGGTGAACCGGGAAAAATGAATTGCCGAGAGGAATTTGTCTGCATTTTCTCGTTTGTACGCGTCATTTATTAAAGGGTGATTTGCGGAAGCTTCTGACGGCAACGGTAGCAGTGTACCCAGAGAGGAGGGGGGTGGAGAGGAAAAGGGAGTGTATATAATCCTCGTGTGCGTATGTGTCCTACACAACGCCACGCGGTCGAAAACCCAGTGAAAAGCGAACGTCCCGAAAACGCAATTTGTTACACGGGATGTTTGTTAAGCGCCATTAAATTGGCCTCGGGGATTCCGGGCCAGAGAATTCGCGAGCCGGCGGTAATACGGTACGGAGGAGGAGGTTGGGTTATGGAGAGGGAGTCTGGGGAGGGGAGCACGACGCGACCATTGAATATTATTCATATCTGGCAGCTCATATCCACCCACCCCGCACGACGCATATTCAAAATACATGTACATATATATATATATATATGTGTGTGTATAAATGTATGCATATAATACATGTATACGATGTTATAATAATACGCCGCATTATATATTATAAGAAGAGGGTCTTGATGCGAGAGTGCAGCAGTGAAAAATACACACGAGTGGAAAATGTCAAATCGTTAAAACGAAATAATTTATAATAAAATCAATTTGCGAGGAGAACGATAGTATAATAGCGTCGGTGTCGGGGGTCTCGCACCGTCGCCGACACGTTATAGCTGCGAGATTTTCATCATGCGTGCGTGCACCAAGTAGAGAGCTCCTCAGCACTTGTTCAGCAATAAAAAATTACAGACAAAAAAACAGAAGAACGAAGAAACGACTGCAGGGTAAGGGACTCCGCGCTCTTTTATTTATAATGCAGTACACGCACATTTTTGTCGGATGTGTCGCGAACGGCGACGTCTCATTAAATTATTATTACTAATCGTACGTGGTTGGCAAATTCTTCGTACATCATCATATATGTGTTATTTATAATTATGACGATATTTTCGCGAGACGGAGACCTCGAGATGAAAAATATCAACAGAATAAAAAATAAAAAGTCTCATAAATCCGAAAGTCGTACGTAATACACAAAAGGTGTTGTATGCATAATGCGCGTAAAGTCGAACACCTTCAAACCATATGCATATATATATATATATATATATTTACCGCACAGAACAACGTACAGTATAATATGTACACAATAGCGACATGCCACAATAGGAAATGGAAATGATTTTGCATTCGATTTATACATGTTTATATGACCGATGTGTGTAAGACGTATGTAAGACTGCATGCGCGTTCATCAGTAGCGTCTTTTGTTTCAATCACTCGTATGCTTACACGGGGGGCGGCAGGTACAATACAATATAAATACACTGTTTTTGTTATCGACGGAAATTACACGTCGTCGATACGTACAAGTTAATCACGTTCTTATATAACAATATGTAGACAATTCATCGTCATTTTTTCTATTGTTATGAGCATGGTCTGTTGTTATACGCACAAAGGTATTATTATTATAACAATAATTATCGAACCGTGAGGACGTCGTAATAGCTTCAATTCGAGGTAAAACTTATTACTTTATTATCGAACACGAAACGCATAACTATTCGAAATGTGTGTGCGTGTGTGTGTAATGTACGTTACGTATAATTCGAAGCAATTACAAATGATAAGTTTATCGTGCATGAGGGAGGGTATATATGGTGGTACTTAGTCGGGCGGAAAATCGATTTCAAATTAACTAACAAAGTATTTGGCAAAACGGACGTAGATGAATATACCTATGTATATATATATATATATATAAATGGAAGAAAGAGCTGCAAACTAAATTATCCCGCACTGGTCTCGCCAACAAAAATTCTTACTTTAATTGGCCACGCAAGCGTTGACACAAAGACACGCGCCAGACAAAATGCATAGAGTAATCGGATTACGCGCGCTGTGTGTATAGAATTATTTTAATGCGGTTTTATGTGCGCCAGGTCAAAAGATTCCAAAATCATATTATACGTCGTGCCGTTTATAAAATATTATACGGATATAGGTATAACCAACGACAACGGTAATTACTGAAAATATCATGAACGGCGAGGAGGGTATAAGGATTTCAATTCGCCAAAATAGTTATGGCGAGACAATGAGAACGGAATATCACGAGGAAAATGTCAGTCTGTCGGCGGCGGCAGAGGAACGATAATAATGATAAAATAATAATAATATAACTCGGCTCGTGGTATACATTTATGTACAACGAATAAAGGGAATATGGATAACTCGAGCTTAACGACGGACGTCGCTCCCGGAAAACTTTCAAGAACGCATCAATATCGCAATATTGTACACGTACACGCATATTTGAATGTGTACTATACATAATGTATCCGTCTCTAACGTCATGAATAATATCGGTTTATATATCAGGGTTTTTATGGCGATCATATGTACTAATGGACTTTGACGACGGACCGTTAGTCGCGAGGTTGTCCGAGTTACGACTGATATAGCGAATCCTTAAACCGGGAACACAACAAAATATAATACGATTATCTTTGTAAAGGGTTGTTTAAGCAGGATAATGACGGCTTACGGTCAGGTAACACAGCCTTCTTGAATCGATAGATAAAATCGGTAAAATACGATGGAAAGAGGTCGCGGCCAGGTGGATGTCGACGGACGCGACGGGAACCGACCCCGCGGAGTGAACGTAAAGAACAGGAACGAAATACAGTAGTGCGATGGTAGACCGCGGAACGAGGTGGAAACGGAGGCCCTGAACGGAGTGTATAAAATCTGCAGAAGAATAATGAGATACAAGTGATAATAATAGTACAGATATAATACACGCAATAGTAGAACACAGAAAAGTGAGAGTCAATTGTCGTCGTCGAAGAATACATTATGTTTATTTGTATGTACACGAACAAACGGAGTGCTGCGTGTAGAGCGCGAGCAAAATCAATAGCGCACTTGAAAAATAACGT
This sequence comes from Sipha maydis, assembly GCA_034509805.1. Classification (NCBI taxonomy): domain Eukaryota; kingdom Metazoa; phylum Arthropoda; class Insecta; order Hemiptera; family Aphididae; genus Sipha; species Sipha maydis. Next base: position 3,438 of record JASXSY010002084.1, read on the forward strand.
GACCCCGGCGACAAGGACACGCTGCGACCGCATGAACAATAATAATGGTAATGAACGAAACAATGAGAACGGCGAACGAAAGAAGGTGGTTTCCGTTCGTGTCTCGGGTGGATATTTTTCTTCTACTGTTCTACTCGGACGGGAAACAGTGTACGTAAGAAAATCACGCCGGGTAACGACGACGACGATTCACTGCGGCCGTAAATGTATTACGCGCGTGCGACGTGTAACAGAAGAGTCGTACGTCCGTTTAATGATGACGATACGTCGGCGTCGAGATGGCAGAGGGTAGAGGGAACGTGTTACAGATGCCGATTTCAGACGCGTTAGCGTGAAAACAATTTTTATGCGCTCCTCTGTGAATCGAACATAAGCCGCCGCCGTGTCTCATGTGATGTAACGCAATAATAATAATCGCCTAAGAGCTCTAAAAAAATATGCGTACATATATTTATTACAGGTGCGCCGCGCCGACGTCTGCGCGCGTGCACATACGCGTTTGTTGTCTGCGTACACTTTTGTTTTCGTGTCCGCCGCGTCGTTTCAATGCCGTACACGACTGTACCACATAGACCCCACCCCCGTCTCACCGTACCCTATTCATCTCGCAATGACCACAGAGGTATGCGAAGGAACGACGACAATAAAGACGAACGACACGATGTTACAAAAGATATAATATTTTTAGTAGCCGTCACATAATATTATTATTATTTTTCTTCTTCTTCTTATTATTATTATTATTATATTGTTTCGTACGGAAACGTTTCGCGCGAGAGTAGCGCGGCGTCCGTCTCCTTGGGTTGTCGAGCGATTATTAGTTGTTGTATAGTTATTAGTTTATTACCATTAGATTCGATTCAGTCCTGCGCGCAGTGCGCGGCAGAACTACAACAACAATAATAATAATAATAATAGTAACGATAATAATTATTATTCCGAGAGCGGAGATTCGGTCGGAAGCGCGGCGAGGGGCGCGGAATCTTCGTACCCGGTGTGTTCACGTACTGTTTACCGTGTACATCCCAATACCGTACGCGATACAACATACTATGCGTACAATGCACGTGTACTTTTCAACGTACTTGCGGGTGCAGCAGGTATGTAATACTTCTCTCCGCCGCATCGCCGGTAGTTCGAGCTCTCGGTCAAAATACCGAAGTCTTGGGGATGGTTTTTTCGGGTGAAGGGGATGATCGTCCGAAGGTCGATTGACGATGCGGTGCACGATTGGCTAAACATTTCCCATCGCGCCAACGGAATAATACACATTGTACTGCAAATGAGAATATTTGAATCGCACGCGATTGTATACATACGATTTATTACAGCGCATAATACTAGTGATAGACATTCGTCCCGGTCAATACATTTAACCCCGGGAACAATGCTGCTGGACATTCGAATGAGGTAATCGTAGCTGTAATCCAGTGTTTAGTATTATCCCGAGTTATCACTCCGGGAGCACAATGACATCGATTTCGGGGCTGAATATGTATACGAAACGGACGTTGAAAAGTTCAAAATTGTATTCAACAACTGATAATTTTAAAACGTAAAAAAAAAATTTAAAAAAAATAAAGTACGACTGTACGAACGAATCGCGCCCGGAAGAACACAACGATAAATTATTATTAAAATGATTATTGCGATTGTCACTATGGTATACGCACGGCGGGGCCGATTGCACAGTGAACGTTTATGTACACGTATATTAGCGTGTTGTTTAATATTTCGCCTCCGGCGCCGTTTCATCTATACGCGCAAAACCCCGTGTTCGACACGCATATCCTGTGGCGGACTGGCAGGGCGGGTAGGTGGCCATACCCATCCAGGCCTTCTCGACATTTTTGTGTTTGGGCCTCGAGCTATATTTGTTATTTTTAATAACTTTTCAATTTATTCTACGCCGTAATCATTACCTCGAAAACGACGAATACAATATTACAGTACTACAGTTTCACTATTACAGTCCGACTGAAGCCGCGAAGGCTATGAAGTTATTATTACATTCATTTTTGGAATTTATAATTAGTTTTAAAATGTTATTGTAATATTGAAGTGATTCGTTTCATTTTATTATGTTAAATTTATTTGAGTATAAATCTATAGATGTTTTTTTCATGCTGATATAAGTTCCTTAAAACGTTGTTTTATTTAAAATAAAAATTGTAACATGAGTCGCTTAATTGGCAGTGTTAAAACTTACACCCACCTGGGCCTTTAGGGCCTCAGTCCGCCCCTGCGCATATCGTACCGTACGTTTTCCAATCCCACCGTCCCCCCCGATACATAATGCGCGCACTCGTAGCGTGGACGTTGTCACGTCGTAGTAATCATTACGATATTGTGTTAATACGCGTGGTACAGCGAACACGAACACAGCCGATGGAGCCCGCGGCCAAGACCAGAGAGCGCGGTCAATATCATGCAAACACTACGTCTCACAGGCGAACCCGCCGTGTACAAGTGTACAAGAGTCGTCACATGTCCCTACACGAACTCGCAGTCCGTTTAATCCCCGTTGTAATGATATTCTACTTCGATTCGATTCGGACGGGATCGGAGATATTCGTTTCGCGGCACGGGACGTTCAACATAAATAATCGTGCAACGCGCATCGGCCGCGGCGAGAACAAAAGGGTACGACCCGATCGTTGATTAACCCGGTTCATATGGATCGTGTTCGAACGGTTATTAATAACTGCCCCCGTCCCCGTCCTTCTCGAACGCAATGCAGACGAGAGTTTTTAGCCGTTCACGTACGTTTAAACGGTCTATATTATCATATTGGAATATGGTCTTATAGTGTTACAGCGCACATTAATACACAAACATAAATGTACGAGCAAACGATATATTCGACGTTTTAATATTATACGCTAACGTTCAAAAATATAAATGAATAAATAAAGAAACAGAAAAAAAGAGAGAGAAACGAAGTTATTTTTTCCGTAGCCGCACGCTACTACGATAGCATAGTAAGTAGGTAACGCGTGGGGACAAAACTTGAAACTAAGGGGATATAGAGATTTCCGTAACGTCGAATGACTAATTTTACCTTTCAATCCTGTCGGTTGCACGTCTTTAATTTTACATTTATTGTTGTCGAGAACGCGCGGGTGTGAGCGCGAACGCTCCCGGTTACGTGCGAACGACCTCGCAACTACCGAAAGTTCTGTGAGACTATAACGCACGGATATGTTCGAAATCCGGTATAAGCTCGTCGTCGAGCAATAGTGATCTATTGGCGAGGATAATTCGATCCTGCGATGTCCTGTACCGCGTTAAGCTACGCTCCGGGATCAACTGCACGATTAACACTACAATCATACGTGCGCATTTGTTTCGTAATAACTTTAAACGTTACGGTACGTGTGGAATCGAGATTAAAATCGGCGCGGGGGGGGGGGGAAACCCGTATTAAAATTTCAAAAGCATTACGCGCACATATTCGGTCGGTTCGAAAAACCCGTCGAGATTAATGAAGTTCAAGAATTATTTGGAACGGATGGTAGTATTCCCTGCGGGCGTCACTAGAAAAGCCGTGCGCGCGGATACAAATGTGTTAATAATGTAATCCAATCGCGTAATCATTACCTACGGGCCGCAGTTTCTAAAGGACATCGGTACGCAATAAAGAACGTACAGACTGCGCGCGTGCGCTTTTGAGAGACGCATACGTCCTCGGTGTGCGTGTGTTTGTACGTGTAGGGATCCCGAGTCAAAAACTAATGTAACTACTAATTAAATATGATGTAATTAATGAGTTTTCCGGTCCGCCGCTAATCTGTGCGGTGGTAACTTCTTCGGCAAATGCAGAGCACTCGTAACGCACACCGGATAAATATATAGAGAGAAAGATAATATATGTATATATGACACACAGACACACACACGCACACTTTTAACTTTATATATATATATGTTTATGTGCATGCGTGCACGGGTAATAACGGTTAGTTACACTATCCAAGAGATATATTATATTCTCGGGGCAATCCGTTTAATGGAAATACGATAAATTTTTCTTTTAACACACGACTGTTGTGCGCGCAGACCAAGTCGTACGTGTGCGTGATGTGCCGTGATGTTCGCAATTCCTACACGGTATCATTTACGGTTTTTACACCAATCTATTATATATAAATATGTGTACGTGTTTGTAGTATTTTTTTAAATTTTTTATTTTTTTTCCTTACTCCGTTCACAACGCAATATCAGCGTAACGAGACGACTGCTTGGAATGACGCCATGGCATGCGATGAACAGTTACGTGTTACTTACCTGAAACAAAAATGGGGGAAAAAAAACATTAATAAAACAATTTTAAAACAGTACATACGCGCTTATTGCACATACTACAACAATATGTACGTTTGCCGCCACGCAGCAGTTAGTAGCGCGACAAAGTTTTACCTAACCGTCGCTCGCAAAAACCATATAATAATATCATCAACGGTACAAAAACACCGATAGCGAATAAACGCGCAAGCCCGTAAATACGTAATATATTATATATTAATTATAAATTAATTTCCGGATTTCGATTTCCGCGGACTGCAAACTTAAGTAAACGAACAACTTTGTCGCGGCGCACAGAAGCATAATTAGATACGATTTGATCTTCGCAACGAGGACAAGTGGCATGTACATATACATATATGCCCACGAAGCGTGTCGTCCCACGCGTGTTTACGGAGTTTGAGTTCGGGGGTCGATTCGCGGTTTCGGTTGGCCGGTCGAGGTCCACGATGAACGTCTTGTCGTCTCGCTCGTCAAAGTTATATATGCGACGCGAAAAAGCTTTCTCGCGGTTAGGGTTTCCAGCTATTAGAACGTATCGCTGCTGTATAGTCCAATATCACAAGCTTTTATCCGTCGCGGGTAAATTGCTCGTCGGTTTTTTGCCCGTTGCCACGCCGGAGCGCGAATAACAATAACAATAATAACGATAAAAACCGAAAGAATCCCCAACCCGACCGAATTAGCATTATTGCGATTGAACCGAGCGACGCGCTGCGCGAATTTTAATACTCGAAAGCGTACAGCGGACGACGTGGAGCGTTTCGAATTTCGGTCGCCTACGGAACGTTATCTTTTACGATAACAATAATCGTCTTGAATCGAATTGGGTTTTTGTCGCGCTCGGCGGAAACAATTAATCAAACGGAGTACACACGACGCGTACGACTGGACGGCGTACAGACCGACCGTGAAACGTGTGGTGCGCGCGCGCGTTCCCAATAACATCATAACGTATGAACTAAACGTATGGTTTTTTAACGCAGTTCTTACGCGCGAACGATTTATCGTCTTTATCGACCGCGTGAACGGCGGTATGCAGCAGACGACGGTCGATGCGAGTTGTCGACCACCGACGCGAATACTTCGCGCGCAAGCCATGACTTCCGCGATGCACGCAGGACGATCCGAGTGCCGTGCGGTAACGTTCGAAAAGAAGGAATATTCGTACGGTCCGGAAGCTTTTACTTCCCGCCGTGTTGCCATCCATCCGGCAGGTCGGATAAATCGGGGATGTCACGACTTGGACTCCCCCGATCACCCTGTACACTCGCCCGCGTCACTGGTCCTCGTTCCAACGCAACCTAGGGGGGGGGGCGACGGTTTCCATCGGACCGTAATCTCTTATACGTGCACTCGACCGACCGGCACTCGCAGGACCTGTGCGAACGCAGCAGCAATCGTATCGCGTGTCGTGATCTAACGCACGTAAGCTCGTTCGGTCGGAACCCGGCGGCGGCAGCGTTGGGCTACTTTTTGCGTAACACTAAACCGCCGTGCCCGGCGCTTTTATCTGGAACGCGTATCGTCGGACAACGAAGTCCCGAACCGGCTGTACGACCCTGGTGGTCCGCACGCGTTTGATACACGTACGCGGTGCACTGTGGTGTGGTGTTAGACATGCTCCCGGCAGTACCGGACCAGCAGCGATCCGAACGCAATCACTTAACGAAACCCCCTAAATGTGCAGCGTGTGCTTATTATACCTATGTACACACGCACATGTACATATATACTAAGAGCATTAATGGCCGGCGGTTTTGGCGCGCGCGAATCCGAATCGGGGAAAATCGATAGCTCTCTCGTCGTCGACCCTTCGGGACGACGACAACGACGCACAAAAGACGACAGCCTATACATTGCGTGTGTTATGTGCGCAAAAAGCCGATTTACCGACGGTTCTCTGTGAGCGGAGAACGTTGCTATCGTATTTTGAACATGATTAAAAAGATCAGACGTGATACCGAGTCACTCGTACCCTACAATGTCGCGACCACCCGAATGGATCAAAAACAAAACCCATCTCTTCACGAACCTCTTGCTACGAACATTAATCCGATCCTGATCATCGGCTGAACACCCAGCAGCAAATATTTTAACATTCGATGGAAAACTAACTAGCGTACCCTTATCGTTGTTGAAGCCTGCACATTTTTTTGTTGGTTCGTGTTTTTGTGTACACATGACTGTTTCATTGTCTATTTAAATGTTATTCGAGTAGTGCTCGCCGTGGCGTTGTGACAATAGTGGTATACAACTGCGGCCGTAGGAGCGAGCCAGCAGTAGCAGCCTGTAAATACTGCGTGTGGTAATAGTCAGTTATGTGGTGGTGTACAAATCTAATCCTTTAAACCCGTAGTGAAGGGTTCTGTTGTACGCCGGGGCGGAGGTTTGCCCGGAGCCCATAAATCATCGCGCGCGCACGCGTGTAAAAAGCTACAACCCCGAAGAACCCGGCTGCCACCCATTTCGCGTTCTTATCTTAATTACATCCGGTCTCCGCCACACCGCAAACCCGGAACACACGACGACGACTATACTACCGGGACGGCGGAGTTCGGTATTTAGATTCAATACTACCCACTAATGTTTAGGTGCTCGTGCGTGCGCGCGAGTGTTTAAAACACCACACCCGCTCCACGATCTGCAGTCATGTTGACTCTTCACTCGACTCTCCTCCCCCCACCCTCGGGGGCCCCCCGACAGTGGAAAGAAATGAAAACTGAAGAAAATGGCAACCGAGACCGTACGAAAAGGTGCAATATTATATTGCACTCGCACCATCAAAGCGAGTCGTTGTAACAGCGATCGTTACTTTTGGAACGATGAACGCAACCGACGCGCGTAACTGACACCGTTATCGTTTCAAATACACGCACGTGTACGAAAATATCTATTTCACTAATTTCACGGAGGTTTACTCCGACCAATGATCGCTATACGTGTACGTATTTATACGGTGCGGATACTATGTGCATAGTTATGATTAATTCATTGGTAAACCCTGATTCGAACATCGTTTCGAAAAGTTCTCGTCGACCGCGTAAAAATTATACATCGTGATCACGTACGTTCACCGTACGACTAAAACTTTTTGTCCGTTGATGTGCACTATAACATACGTCCGTTTCGGTTTGCGGCGTAGGCGCCGATTTCGCGGGGGCAACGAGGCCATCGCTCCCGTACTTCAATTACAACGAAGGTAAAACATGAAAATAGTATTTTGCTTTTGTCCACAATCTGTCTGTGTTCAGTTTTTTATTTGCTCCGGTGCTAAAATCTAAAAGTCGGCGCCTATGGTTTGCCGGACAATGTGTATTTTCTACACAGCAGAAAAAAATCCCGATGACGAGAATTCTACAAATCATAAAATTTTATGAAGGTACTATTATTCCAAGATTTTTCGCGATACTTATCCGCGTCAATTATCAGAACAACGATCGTCTTACGAATAGGCAGTTGTGTATTTTTCTCTCACAAACGATTTTTTTCACATTTTTACCGCCACAAATATGTATATATGTTATATAATAAATAAATCTATTATACCTATGACGTGCATAGCGCACAGATCGTCTCAACGGTATTTCTAAAACGATAAATCCTGAGCCCGGCCATTAACTAGAACGTTTCAACGTATAGAAAGAAAAAATAAAATAATTACCAATTATAATAATTATAATGAAAAAAAAAAAAAATGTGAAAATCCCATCGACCTATCATTTTAATAACGATCATCCTTCGGCGTATAATATGTTTTTACTGACAAAAGACGAGAATAATACATCGATTTAGTCATATTAATTAGCATAATAATAACAATAAAAATAAAAATGAAACATCGTACGGCGGTAAGTTATAAGCATATTAATATATGAGTTATTGGGATTGAACAGATAGATGCAAATTGCTTTCACTATACATTAAACCCGATGTCTATTTTTACTTAATACAACTATTTCATAGATGTAGTAACAATGTGAACGGTTGCAATATAATTTTTTTTTCGATTAAAATCGTGTTTTATTATTGTATTCGTTTTCTCTTTTATCTCTGTTTTATTTTTTTAAACCGCATTTGTCGTACGTAAGCAACGGTCAAAAAACAAAATTTCGTTACAATGTTATGTCACCGGTTTTTGGGTACGAGGGAAAATTAAGTTTTTAACGCGTAACCCTTCGCCCGCTCGGTTACTGCAGACTGTAGTGTATCAATTATCCCGAACCCGCTGCCGCCGCCAAATAGTATAAACACTACGGATTACATTGTCGGGCATTAAAATATATTCATTTGTCGATCCCTGCAACGGGCCCTCCCTCGTCCGAACAATGCGTGCTGGCTGCAATACTCGATGCAGATATGCTTGTGCGGTGTACACATCGGAGGACTCGAAGCAGCTGCACTTGGAGCACCCGCAGGGTACATAACGTACGCGGGTGTCATCACATTTTGTCTAGTCTTTCGGCAAAGGTTTTAAACTTCTCATGAAACCTTTCCGCGATGTAGGTGCGCTGCGCCGAGGCTGTTTACGATAACCCGCAAAGGCGTAGGACGGGAAAACAATATTGCGATATTGACGATGGCAGCAGAAGTAACCCCCGCTTTAACGGTTAAGATGTAGTACGCTATACACATATTTTATCATTACATAATGGAGGGGGGGGGGCGACCAACTTCACGCCTTGGCAAATGCGTGCGTTATCTCGGGTCCTCGTCGACATACGATCTAAAGTATACATTATACTCGCGGGTGCGCGTGTTTACCAACTTCTCCTCCGACGGGCATGAGAGGGAGGGGTCTCTCGTCACCAGATGATATACGTCCGCACGTCTATAACAGGGCGTCCTTACGCAGCACGTATATAATATTACGATCCTGTCGCGTCGTCATCAGAAACGCACGTTTTGAGACGTAAAAAGATTTTAATTATACGTGCGCGTACGCGATAGGAACGCGTTCGTTGGGCAGTAGAATTATATTATTCTTTTTAGTCGCCCTATGTCTCGTTCTTTTTTTCAGTGTAATTTACTCCTCCACGTTGGAAGGCAAACCAGTAAACGTCAGCAGACAGACCACATAAACGTTAAATTAAATCAGTGAAAATATGCGAGCGAGTAGTCGTCAATCGAGAAAGGGCGAATGCCCTTAAAAGCGGAAACGATTCATACAGTTTTTTTCGGGAATCGATATAAAACAAATAAAGAGTGAACGGAACCACCGCACGAGGAAATGATCGAGTAGAGATAAACTGTGAACGAAATACAGTGAAGATAAAACCGCAAATGGACTTGGTCGTTTTTACGCGTAAACGTACATAATACGTAGGGGTTATCGGACGGGATTCTACGCGTCACCGCCATCACGCGAGTCGACCGCAAACGAGACAATTTTTTTTTTGCCTCAGGAGACCGTAATTAATCGTTTCGAGGGAAAACGAAATTAAAAGCAGCTTTCTGTCCTCTGACGGATTTACGGATAAAACGTAAAACAGACGATTCGCGCGCAACTCCAACGCGGTCGCGTAGTCCATCGGTGCGGACTGCAAACACAACACAAAACGTTTTCGCTTTTGAGTCACCGCACATACACACGCGCGCGTACGCACACGATACAATATCAATTAATTGGGTGCTAAAGGGATGAGAGGGTCAGGGAAGGAGAGAAAGAGAGATAGATATAAAGAGAAAAAGAGAGAGAGAGAGAGAGATCGAGAGACAGCGAGAACAATATACGCACGCACACAAAGAGTGCAGGAACACAGAAGGGGATGGACGAGGACAAGGAGAATGGAAGAAAGAGAGAGAATGAGTGAGGGTGAGTGCGGTTGGTATGCGGATGGAAGGAGAAGAGTAAAAGTTGATAACCACCGGAGAAAATCAATACGCGCGCGCGCGCTCCCGCGGGGCAGTGAATATAGGGAGTGTAGTGCGTACAGTAGTTGAGGCAGTATAGTTGTAGTGTAGTACACATATATGTATACATAGCGTACAGTGTAGGAGTAGTAGTAGGGGGAAAAAACGCAAACGCGGCCGTTGCCGTTGTACGTTTTTATGCCGCCGTCGGTTTGAATCCGCAGAACACTAGCGTGACGTCATGAATAAATACGCGCCTAGGGTTTCGGTCTCTTGATTTTTTTCTCGTCGTCTCGCGGGCTCCGAAAAAAAGGTACCGAGAAAGACTAACCCAAAGAGAAATGCAGACGGAGATAAGGCGAGGATAAGGAAGAAAAAGAAAATTCAACAAGGAAGGAAAGAAAAACCTAGTGAGAAAGATATATATATATATATATAGAGAGAGAGAGAGAGAGAGAGAGAAAACCCACTCGAATAGGTTAGCAGGAAAAGTAAAAAAAAAAAAAAAAAAAAAACCGTCAAGGACCGTGTAATAAATACGTATAATACCGCGCGCTCGGTAGATGTATAGCGGGGTAGTACAGGTACTTTACGTACGCGACGCGATGTTTAATTGTCAAAAGGAAAACTAGTTACGCGCGCGCGTTTTCCGCGTCCCCACACACGTCGCGGTACGCCACTTGAAACACAACTTTTCAATTTGACGCGTTTTGTTTACCACGTGCGCGCTCGTATACAACATAATTATCGCCGTACGCACGTGTACCTGTACACATACGACGCGCATACGTTCAATGTACATTGTACGTACGAGCACGCGTTGAAAACATTTTCCCTAACCCGTACCGACGACGAGAATTAACGCATAAAATAGTTTTATCGAGTGGTGATCGCTGCTGTTACGGCTGCGGCAATGAAAATGTATTACGATACGTTCGCGTTACCTACTGCCGTATACACGGTTCCCGAACTCGTCCGGATTGTATACACCTCACGAGCAGCAGTGTTGCACTCGACCAGTGTACAACAACAATAATAATATTATCGAATACTTAGGTTGAACAATTTCGACCATCAGAGTCCGGAAGAAGTGGTAACGGAGAAAAATCCAAGAGAACAACGTTGGAGAACAATAAACGTGATCCGGAGAAAAATAATACACGTATGTGCATGATGCTTGTTCACATTTTCTAAATACAATTGCAATGTATTAATCGCGAGACAACTGCTGGGTTATCAGAGTAACAGCTGTAACTAGTGTTGCGTTTGAAATCGGCGTCGGGCGACCCCATGCAATATTAATATCTGCGTGTTTCGACCGCGGATCCGAAGATTTTCCGAGGAACTCTCCGGTATTTTCGCTTCCGAGGCATTAAGATAATGTTATGCGGAAACGCGATCGGTCGCCGATGGAGATTACGTTTTTCGCGTGCGTTACACGCAGGACGCGGCAGAGAGGCACCCTTTCGCGTGCGGGTTCTGACCCAAACGTCGCGGTGGACGGCGGATTAACGGAGTGTACGACGTGCCAGCTATTGTCTCAACGGGTATACACATTGGACGCTCACACGTACACGCGTATACATATAAATTATAATGCAGCTGAACGAGGGACGCATACTTAGACCGCAGCGACTGTGACTATACGCTAACGACGATGTGATATCAGAACCAAGTTGATGAGGTTCCCTTACGGCAACAGACCAGTGTGTGTACAACGCCGGGGATCGTAAAAATCGATCGGGAGCGCGACGGACGTGGTATCGCTTCTTTTGCTCGTTATTCGTGTGCAATCGAAGAAGTACTGGGAATTCAAATAGCAAATAATAAAAAATACTTATGCGGACACCGTGACGACTGCGTTACTACGGATATGTAACCGCGCAAAATCTGCCGACTTGGTCGAAGTACTGGTAGTTATAATAGTAGTAATAATAGTTATGTAATGAACAGTAGGTAAGTTTTGTCGTAAGCTATTATTAAGTAGTGCGCAGAATACGCGCAGTAGCATTACGGGTGCATTTTATCCAATACGGTTAACAAATGCTATTAATTTCGAGCCCGATGAACCGGTGAAAAAAAACGCATACACGTGCGCATCGTAGTACTGTTTTTATCTCTGCAATATTATTTTCGCCTATACCTTTGCCGCGGACGTTCGCGTGCGGAATCCTTAAACAGCACCGTGGACGGCGACAAACACGTCGTCACAACCGCATAGCACATGCATTATTCAAAATCCACGGGCATATGCCACTATATTGCTGCGCCCGTAGCGGAGGGTCAACGTCATCGTCTTGGACAATCGTATGGTGGATTTTGTATTTCATTTCCGTACGTAATGATAATAATAATAAATACATATGAGAAAAAATAAATAAATGCCAACGTTGGGCAGAAACCCAATAACTGGTCCACTGTACCCCGTCCGCTTTGCGAACCGTACAAACACGTACTATAGTGGTACAAAGCTCTTCCCTTTCTCTCTCTCTCTCTCTCTTTCTCTCTTTATTGGCTCTTACTCCTTGTCTTTTGGTCGACGGCCTTTGTGCGTCTGTGTTGATGCAGTTATTACGTATATTTTATAGGAGAGAGAGAGTGAGAGAGTGAACAAAGTTGGTTTTATTGAATGTCACAAGCACGCACATTATCCGTGGACCGGAGACCCAGAAAGCGTGTGTGCATTCTCTCGGGGTCCTTCCGTATATCCGTCCGGAAGATACGTCACGTGAGTAACGGAAACACACGCGTACTAGGTCCCGCTGAAACTCGACGTCGAGGTCTTAAAACCGAATTCGCCGCTGCCGTTGCCTCTCGTACATAGCACTTTCCGGGAAGTTTGTGTATACACATTGCCGCCCACGTACATTTGTACCCAGAAACCCATTTGGTAAGGACCCTTCGGGAAAACGTCTAATACACACACACACAATATATATATACATATACTCGTTGACCCGAAACCTAGTTAGACGCATTTAATAATAATATATACGTATAATATGATTAGGCACAAAGTTTCCTAACGAATATGTATTTCTGATTCGATTTCAACGTAGTTTGTAAACATTATAAACAGTCAGAAATGTACGGCACTACAACAGTTTCACGATAAAAACAAATTGAATTTGAACATTAAAATATAATGTATGTATAAGAAACAATGTATACTTACGGGTATTAATTATTATTACCATTGTTTTTGAAATGAAAAAGTTAAATAGTCGTGATATCATAATAGAAAGAAAAAAAAGAAATTAAGGAAAAAGGTTAACCGACTGATTGTATTTCGCGTTGCTCGGCCACGCATAATGATTATTGCTCGTTTTTAAATATTCTATTTAGCCTTTCGTTCATTGTGCACGTTAACAAAGGATATTCGGTGTACCACGTTACACTTCCGGTTTGAGTTCGTATATAATATAGAAAACCTTAACTGAATTTAGACGAAATGCTATACAAATGCGCGTTTAATGTAAGCTCTATAAAAATCAATTTTCCTCGGGTCTTTGTGTTTAAAAGAGGTATAATTACACAGTAATTAACTACCGCAATGTATATATATATATATATTAAAAAACGGTTGGAATTATATCGACGTAAAGTCGGTAACGACGATGAGTATACCGTGGGTGGTATTTATTTTTATTATTTTTTTATCTTAGTTATATGTATATTACTCTGCGCGAAGTTAAGAAAGACTCTTTTTATAAAAGTTCAGGATTTGTTAAAATATTAATTAGTTTGATAGTGAATCGTTTGTAGAATATTAACAAAAGAGAAAAGCTACTTTTGTAAAAAATAATAAAATTATCTTTTACTTTTTTTTTTTCATAAATGCAATGCACAGACGGTTAGAACCTTTTAGTATTACGGGCAGTTTTATTTTTATGTTCATAATCTGTTGTAGCATATTTTTTATTTTTTCCGATAAGCGCGAGTGTTGGTTGTACAAAAAAGTAAATATACAAGTAGCGCGAATCGTCGTTGCAATACGCACGATGCACTGATGTAAACGAAATAACGATTTTTGTTATTGTGCTCGTGCCCATTATCTCATCGTACAGTTCTTTAATAGCGTTCGCAGATTTCTTACTGTGTGTCAATACGTGCACCAGCTGCTCTGCATGTCGACGGTGGTCGCAGGCACCGCAGGAAGAATGTGATTTCGCGTTCGCGGATGTTACATTAGATTATCATCATCATCGTCGTCGTCGTCCAACGCGGTACAATAAAACGGGACCGAAACCGATGGTAAAGATAAAACGCACAGTTGATTATACCCATATACGTGTAAGTATAAATGTAATATGCACACGAGGCGAGACAATAGCCGTTTTACGTTTCACGCATTAAACACGATTCCGGTGGTTCGGTCTCGAAAACGAAAAGAGTGTCGTAGACGATGTTCTGCGTTGCGTTTGCGGTATGGTCGTCGAAATCGTCGGTTATTATTCCGCGAACACGTCGGCGGTGGCGGCGACGCTGAGGATCCCGGGGACGGGTCTATACAATTTCCGAACGTAGACGGCATGGGAACGGGATATTTTAATACGAGCGGAGTTTTGACGTGCTGCGTTCGCATTTGTGCACGTGCGAAATGCGCAAGAGCAGCAGTTGAGCCCGTTATTATATACGACGAGAGTCGTTATTATATCTGTCCGTCGCGCGGAACTCTTGCGTATATGAACTCTTAAATATATAATATGTGTGCGCGCGCGTGTGTGTGTGTGTGTGTATATATGTATTCGGATAATGGCGTTTACGCATTATTAAACAACGCTCGCACTCAAACGGCAGGAAAACACGCAATTATACACGACGTGACGGCGACGCGGAGGACACGCGAAGGGTCCTTCCGAAAGAGCTTCGCCCCCCCCCCCCCCCCGCCGGCGAACGCCGTATCCCGTCGTTCGCATACAGTATACATTACATACTTAATGGCGTTTAATCACCTAAACAACAAACGTAAATCGCCGAACCGTCAACTCGGCGGTGTGTGTGTGTGCGTGTGTGTATCGTGCGCACGGATCGCATTAATTGGCGGACGTATACGTATAAATACACGGTGCGGGTACATCTAGAGTACGCGTCACATCATTACCACCACGGTGCTGTGTAATCGTTGACTCCACTGATTGCACTGTTCCGTCCGTCGGTCAGAGCCTAACCGTTAGGCAGTTAAAAACAGCATATATCTAGCAAGTGCACGTAACGAACGGAAACGTTAAGTGCAGTACGACGGCATGCGCAATGTGTCGTCTGGGTTCGTGTGTTCGCACAAAAGGGTCGGCGCTAAGTACCGCTCGTACCGCGCTAAGTCCGGACCCAATTGGACTTGGCACGGGCCCGAAGAGATGCACGACGACGTCGGGAATCGGTATGCACAGAGCGCGCATTATTGACGCGGCGAGACATTGTCCCTTTATAGAAATGACAGCGATTTGTTAATACGGTGAAAAATAAGTTCACGTGCACACGGTTCGTGCGTATACGACGTAACTCGTTCGATCGTTTCAACCGACCGCCACCATTCCGTGCACGCAGTATGAACATGTGTGTTTTGTTCTCCGGCGAAAGGTCGCGTGTACAAGAGTTGCGCGCGCACCTCTCGTACAGCCTCGTTTTGGAAGTCGTTCAAAAAACAGCTTATTTACGAACCGAATTAATCTCGTATTGTTTTCCTTGTGTATACGTGGCTACAGATGTGTATGTATATATCGTCCGCGTCGTTTCGGTTCAATGACTCATTTCGGTTCGGCTTGGACGGATAAAATCGATCGTCTCGGCCTATAAACTATTTACACTGTACATACACGCATACTATATACGTATACAATCGGAAAATATATACGCGTTTTTTTAGATAAACATATTACCAGGCGTAAATCCATACAGTTCTATAAGGAATCGGAACGAATCCGAAAATCGTTAATGAATCAACACGCGAACCGCAACAGTTTATCGTACACGACTAAGGGTGTGGATAACTTTTTTTTTTTTTTTGTTCGTTTTAATCAACCGATGTGCACGTGCATTATATATACATATCTAGAATTACGTTGTTTTCAGACCAGTCAATACCAATTAGTTTGAAGCCACGGAACCATAACTAAGACATAAATTGTAGAAAAAAAGAACCTAATCGCTTTCTAATACGCTTTTGACAATTGTTACTTGAAACGGTTATTGCATTGATTTTCGAACTTCATGCAGGACGAGTAAAACAATTCATTTTCGTTCTTAAACCCGTTAGTGTTGTACACCTGAATAACAAGAAGAAACACACACAATTGTTCGCGCGGATCGTTATCGGAACGTCGTAGTTGTTTCGGTCAACGAAGGTTTACTTTCACGCGCACGCGTCGGAGGAAGCGCAAAGGTACGGGTGACGCGAAACATTACGACGCCGTCGCCTCGTGCGTATTTTTTACGACTGCGGTAGAGCGTACGATAAAAAGTGCAGCACACGTAAGTTCACCAGCGTGCGAGCCGTTATGAAGCACACGAAGTTGTCCGCGGAGAACACTACTGGTGCTTCAAGTACGAAAACAATTATACGATATAAAACGAAAACTATCGCAGGTAACCGCGGTGACGAGACGACGGTATCGCAACGCCCAAAACGGTTGCGGTCGTCGGCGGTTCGGGGACAGCCTGAAAAAGTAAAGGAGCGCGGTGGTAAGAAAAAGGAAGAGTACGGTAGTGGAATGCGTAGAGGAACGAAAATACGACGTCCGTGACCGGGATGCGAAAATCTTACGACCGAAGGGTACGGCACGAAATGCGAGTCCGGGAATAAAACGCCGCTACGGTTCTAATGGATATTTATCGATTGCGGCTGGCGAATCAGACGACGAGACCGAGGGGACGCGTGTTTGTAAGTACGAACTCGGCGAAGCTTGACTAAGACTAAAACGGAACGTGAGCGGCTTGCGGCGGTTTTTTTTTTCCAGATCGGCTTCACGTCAAGAAGTTCAGAATACGATTCACGGAGGAAACTTTAAGGGGGAGGGGGTTCGACCGGTGATGGGGGGAGAGTGAAATACTTGCTAGCACGTAAACGGGCAACGACGAAAATAATTATCATCATAAAACATCGACCCCTCCCCCCTCTTAAACCCGTAACCGATTTTTAGACACGGCCTCGACACGACTGCGAAAACCCGACCCGGATCGGACCGTGAAACGGGTTTTTTGTCGCGACGAGTTTCACGGCGAAACAAGTGCGAACACACAGCACACGCACCGAGTCGGAACCGCGTGCGTACGCGCGTGCTACGCGAGCGTCGGGCGACGGGGCACGAGACAAAGGCGACGTCGCGGGCGTCTGAGGCTTAAAAATAAAACGCTCAGCCGCCGACGGGGCCGCTAATAGACTGGCGATGACTGTAATCATCGTTCACCGCGAGCGTGCGGGTGGGCAGGGGTGAGCGGCATAGAGATGCGATGCCAACACGGGACCGCCGACCGTCGTGTGCGAGCAGACGTGCGAAACGACAAACGTTGCGTCCGTCCGCGAAAACGGTCGAACGTCCGTTGTCACGCGGAAAACAAACCGTTTCGCTATCCTCCCACACGCTTCGTTTGTACGCGCGCGCCGATTACCATCGTTATTGTCATTACAATTATTTGTTTGACAAAAGGTGTTCGTGAACCCCGAGATCGCGCTCGCACGCACCCTTTTAAATAATCACAAGCACGGGCGCGCGCACCGGTAGACGTGACAACCCCAGACACTACTACCGGCCGCTCTACACGCTCCGAGCCCCCTAGTACCAATACGTGCAGCACACGCGTATGCTGACACGTATGTAATAATAATAATAATACTTTTGTACGCACGTCAACCCAGAGTGGACCGACCCTCCCGGTCCGCCCGCTCGAAATTGCCGAGATTTTCGCGAAACGACACGATTCTAGCGAGTGAGTAATTATTATTCGTTCCGCCACCGCGCACTGCCCAAGCTATTGTCCGACGACACCGACCCTCGTCATCGCGAAGTGCACTATACTACGTTTTGTATAAATGGTTATACGCATGCGATATACGGCAGTTACGTGGCGCGGGGAGAACGTTATGGGTATAGAGGAGTTAAGAGTTGCAGTAATAATACATTTCGATTTATCGTATAGGTACGGTACGCGAGTTGAGTGCCGCGAACGTGGAAAATGTTCCCGGGACGACGAAAACAGTAAGCGAACATATATCTCATTAACTCGTGTTCATTAAATGCATCACCCCTCCAGCAAAATTGTATTTTTTTTTTTTTTTTATCGAATAACGAAAAAAAAAAAAGGAATAGAAATTAATTTATATTTTATTCATTTTCTCCCCTGCTGTTATAGTTCTGACAAGGGTCGGCATTCCTAATACTTGTGCTTCGCACACTTCTCAGTGCGTAGAAACAACTTATGTTGTACGCTTTTTGCGCAAGTTGAAAATGAACAAATATTGAACGTCTTGTGCTATGTGAGTATTAAAAAGAAAAAGAAACAAAACGTTCGTAATCTGTTTCGTTGTTTTTAATCTTCAAATATTTGAACTGCTCAATAGTGATCGGATTGACAAAACGATAATGAGACGAAAAACGACGTGCAACGATCACAGAGGGACGGAGATCGAGTACGTGAACGAGCGAGAATGTGGCGATTATACAGCGGTGAAAAAAGAAAAAAACTAGTATCATCGGTAAACGATGGAACTGCAGCAAGTTTCGTTGTCGGAAAAACGTGCAACGAGCGTTGTACGATCCGTGTCGCGTTTCAGCGCGGTTATGGATTTGAAACCGATCAAATTTCGAATTTGTTCACACGTTAACCGATTCGATCCGTACACACACACACAAGATGGTCATAAATAGAGGATAATGGGGGGGGGGATATTAGCTTCCTAGAACTTCCAAAGCCCCCCCCCCCCAAATGAATGACTTTACTACATGTTTCGTTATGACGTTATCCAGTATAAACCTGAGCTTCAGCTCCCTCTCCCAAATTTCAAACACACACACACACACACACACACACACACACACACACACACATTCACTAGCATACACGCTGCACGCGTCACGCACCGAGTGCGCACGCGCGTATTGTTCCCACGTGCACGTGGGCGCAAGAAAACGCACGCACGGCGACGGGCAATCGATAAGAGTGAGCAGAGTTCGACACGCCCTGGAGAAAAACACCGGAAGTCGGAGCGACGGCGGCTGGACGCGACACGTCCGGTAGATCGATTCGCACATACGCCTACGAACATTACAATGTGCACGCGGCGATTTGAGTGCGACGCCTCGTCGCCGTCGAGTGTAGCGGACGTTAAGGGACGGTACGAAAAACTAGAGAGAGATGGATAGGGTGAGTGAGAGAAAATAACCGAGGGTGTGAGACTGAAGTGGACGGCACACGCATAATGTATGTAATCGCGCAGGTGTTTTCTCCGGCCCGCCAGTGTCCTTCCCCGGAACGACGTGGTAAAGTCGCGGCCGACTCTTCCGTACGGAACGACTTCCGAAACGCAGTTACCTACGCTACGCTGTGTTTCCGAAACAATGGGGACGCGTGCACAAAAGAGTTCATGATCACGTTTCGCGGTGGCGGAGCGACCGGAGGGAAACACAGAAAACTCGGGTCTCGAAATATGTTTCTTTTGTCCCGCAAAACTATTCTCGCGCGCGCATTCATTGTTGTGTTCTTAACGACACGGATAGTTCACGGAACGTCCGTAATGCATCGTGTGCGAACAATATACTAAAAAATATATAAAAATTAATATTTACACTTAATTGTTCAACGGTTGATGGTAATGGATAAAGTCGCCAAAACGTTGGTCCTTACGAGGGAGAAACAATGAGAAAAAAGTAAAAAATAAAACTCTGTAATACGTTATAATTACATTACAAAAATAAAACGATTGAGGGAGGGAGAAGTGTACGACGCCACTGCGCATCTAAATTATTTCGGTGAGACTTAAACGGTAAAAAAATAACCCCTCGACCGGAAACCGAGTACAAAATATATAAAACACCCTTCGTACACTTTATTCCCGGGAAATTCGAATTAAAGACGTTTTAATCCCAATAATTCATCACGAGCTTTTCTACCGCTTTTATTATTATTATTATTATTATTGTTATTATTATGACTTCGTACCGGGTAGGTAGTTTTCCCTCCGTCATAATTACACTAATACCCCGCTACGAATTCGAAGGCACTGCCTGCCACCGGTAGCGGAACGTTAATCACCCGTACAGTCGTTTACAGACGCGTGATTTCGGAGAGAAAGAAAAAATATAATAATATCAACCGCCGGCCATAAAGGGAGGGAGAGGAAATTGAAAAATTGCCAAAATGCCCACTTATACACATTATTTTTATGTACACTACGCGCGGAATCCGTTCACAATTTGTAGTACTCCGCAGCAGCACACAATATGCGCGTTCCCGGTCGTTTATTAGGAGATTATACGTCGTCGTCGTCGTCACAGACGGTCGTTAAGGGGTGACACGGAGGAAGAAAATCGAAAGCACACATACACACACACACACGCACGCACAGGCATAAATGTATACATTTATTATTTTTATATCGACCCACGCTGTACGGGCTCACACGTGTTACAACAGACGCGCGCACAATTACTTATTCGAAAACGTCGAACTCGTCCGGGTCCTCACGGCGTATGTGTACTAATTAATGTCAAGGATACACGCACGTATAGCAACAGCAGCGCATTTCTACGCGTCATTTATCATGACTGTAAGTCGCACGTAATTGCTCGGGTACGGCCACCGTTGCGCGTTTTACCACGGGTTCCAATTTTTTTTTTCTCCTTCCCTTTGCTCCGGCGAACACACCGCAACGACGACGGCCGACTCTGCACGTGATATTGTACACTGTTCTTTATATTTAGACGTGTCCGTACCCAACCCCCTACTTCTACTCGCCCACCCTCGAGGCAAGAAATTACATGCAACACGCACGCTCGCCACCACCGTAATAATACACTGAATGTGTGCTTGTGCGTGTCTGTATGTGCGTGTGTGTGTGTGTGTGTGTGTGTGTGTGTGTGTGCGTGCGTGAATTGACGAATCCTTATGACTCCGGTACGTCATACCTTTGCCTGCAGTGGCCGCGAAACCAAGGGCATTTTGCGAGAACAAGTCATCTTCATATTATGTTCAGTGTTTGCGGTTAACATTTTGTTGTTCGTCGTACGGTTTGCGTTTTTGTCTCAATAATACTCGTTACGAGCTATTTCTCATCATCCTCATTTCCATCCATGTTCAGAATGAATGGTATACGTAGTTCAACGATTTTTTTAATATTTAAGACACACGAATGCGTCGACGAAATTCAAAATGTCATAACATCGGATACCGAATCTCTTAACGGAATTGTGACACGAAATAATAGCACAATGGTAGTAGTGTATATGGTCACCTCCGGTGATGTGTACATATTGTACGTAATCAATACAATTCATAAAAAGCCGTACCACGACGTACGAAATTAAAAAAATTTCTCACGCATTTACCATTGAATAACTATAATTGACTGCAGAATGATGTAGTAACGAAAACTCGAATTATTTGCACTTCTATACTCGATCCGTGGACCGCGTCCGAACGTCGAGATCGATATTGATTTTTGAAGCAGTTCTGTGTCCCCTGCAGGACGTAAATGTTATAGGTGTCAGCATTTCGTTTCTAGGCTGATCGAAACACGCGATTTTTATTCCGCGAGACTCTTGTACGGAATCATAGACCGGGCCCACTGACTCACCGTTTGTTGTTCGTTCGCGTCTTACAACTACGCACGGTAGATATCAGAGAACTTTTACTTTCGTCTCGAGTTCGTTCGGCGGCGGCACGGGGTTGGATCTTCCAAAAAAATATCGAGAGCACGACATCTCGACACATTTCCGGGGCGCGGTTTCGTCCCGGGGGAGCCGAAGTGGGAAAACTTTGCCGCTGCAGACGCGCGTGGCGGCATAGTGGATCATTGTTTACGTAGCGCGGTGTAACGATTTAAACAAGTCGACGCTTCGTGTGCGTTACGAGAAGTTTTTTTTTTTTTCCCCCGCGACGACGGTTAACGAACGACAATGTCAGACCGGCCACAACGCACGTGCACGACGCACAATATACATGTATAAATCGCATAACCACATACACATAATACGATATTTACACAGGTCGATAAATCAAGAGTCACGCGAACTGCCGTCCTTCGAAAAAAAACTCGGAACGTTCTCCAGAGCCTATAGAGTGATTCTAATTATGTACGATACGTGCGTACAGACATTATAATGTATCACGGTTCGACCCTTTTGGGTTTAGTGAGACCCTTGTTAACTGCGCTACGTTGTTACAATACATATACATACCGGAGCAGATGAAACAACACAGCGCGCGCGCTGGTTTTCGTATTGCGTTCGTACGTAAACGCATGAATCGGGCGTTGTACAGGGTGTCTTTGCTCGTAAATACGAACGGTTTCAATACGACCTATCCTAACGATGTCTTCCGTATCTTTGCGGGACACCCTGTACGTACGATATGATGTGTTATATTTTTAGCCGCGGTGCACTTTACCACCGCGCATGGTGTACGTGCTCCACGCCATTTACATACGAGTATTATTCATTATGTACGCGTGATAAGTTCGCGTAAGGACGGTCTGGTCTGCTGTCAAAACATAAAAACCATTTACGGCGGTCGTCGAAGTTCCGAGCGAGCGCGCGTACAATGGTGACGTATTGAAATGACACTCGGCCGACACGGCTACAATAACATTAAATATATACGCACAGATACGTGAGGTTGACGGATAACAATGCGTTTAAAAAGCCCGGGGGACGATATCTATACCCTTTGAGAGTGCGACGATCGACGGTTCCACGTATATACATATATAATTAAGGCTTTACACGGCCTCCGGGGCATGTGTGCGTTGCGAGTGGGAAACATATAAAGACACTCTGCGCGCGGAGGCTGGATTTAATAATAATAATAATAATAATAATAATATCTCGACAATCGGGCTCTACGACGGAATATATATATGCACACACGCATGAATACAACAGTGGAGGCGAGGTGTGGAGCGTGTCGTGACACGGAGATTTTCATATAGCTGCGCCGACGATGCGACTAGCAAATAATTCGTCGTTAGTTGTTTCTGCTGAGTTTTGATGAAACTTAATCTTTGCGGTTTTTCGTGGAAAATGCAATGGAAAGGGAGGGATAGATAAGAGAGAGAAATAGAGAGAGTTATAGAGTGTAGTGAGTGAAGCGGAGGGAGAGGGAGGGAGAGAAATATAGATAGAGAGAGAGAGAGAGAGAAAGATGGATACGCTTTCCCTGAGATGGTGAGTGGGTGTGAGAGAAAGAAGGGCAAGGAGCGGAAGTAAGGAAAGTCGCATCGGGTAAGCAAGGGCGAGGGCAACGGTATCACGCAGAAATGCATCGCCCTTACCACCCGAGCAAAGGTCCTTTGCTCTTTTACCCCCCTCGGGGCGACCATTTCTAATTTCCGGAACAGCGGGAAACTTTGTGCGCAACGCACGCCGCTATAAGTTTTTTGCGCTTTTGTACATCGGTGCCGACGACGAAAACGCTATCCCACTGGTTACATATTATACTGCTCTGGTATCTAATATAATATATTTTATAAAGCACGTGCTTCTACTCTAATTCATATATATACATCGTCTATGATATAATACATATAACATAAAAGGGCCGTTTTTCATGGTACGTCGAAATAAACGTAAACGGCCGACTAGCCAGGCCCACCATGAAATTGACATATTTCATCGGATGACGGTTACACACGCACTCGCATACACGTTAATGCTGCAATAGGTAATTCATCGGGGAAATCGAAGGACCGTGAAGCAGTGTATAGGGGAGGAAAAAAAATCGCACGCCTGCTTTTGACATGACCGATATCGAATTCTTCGTATTCCTGCAGACTCTACAGGAGCGGTGTGTTCGCGCGTGCGGTGAACATATATATATACGAATAAGAGAAGTGATGTACAGAGTGTGCGTTTGCCAGTTAGTGATCTTATATGTTATATAACTACGGTCACTGCAGTCGGTTTCGTGACGAACTCGTGCGCTGAGAGTGTGAACTTTAGACAACCATTTTCTTCGCCATCCGATCTCGCCGAGACCTACGTCACAGGTCATGCACGCTTTCTTTCTCGCGATCACACGCTCCTGCTTGGGCATAATACTACGGCGAAAAGACAAAGACGGGATGCACGGCGGACAAATGCTTAGAGTAATAACGATAATCCATAAACTATCCAGCGGTATCGGTCGAGTACCGTCTTCAATTAACCTGATAGGATAGTGTACCGTCGAGGCTCCGGACTCGTAATACGCGCGCGAATTAAATTCAAAAACAATTTCCCGGCATTTTACGTAGTAATACGCGCTACGCGAAACTTTGAAGCACATCACCGCCGTCTACCAAGTTTAAATACTTTATAATATGCAATCGTGCGCTATAATATACCGCGCAGGTAATTTTAATATTAACATTATTATTATTGTTATAGCTATATCGTCAATTAGCAAGATACATGAGTCGCTCCTCTTTTCCTATTCCAACGTCGACGTCTGAAATGCAGCTACCTATCCGCTATCCGCACGCGCTTGTATGTGTATGTAGTTTATTAAAATGTTCAGTTTAATATAAAGCAAACTTCAATAATTAAATATCACGTTAATTACTGCCGAGGGAGTATAATAATAATAATATTTACTGCAAAGAACGGGAACGTTGCTGGAGCTTTTAGATTCTGCGGCGTTCGAGCAGCCGAGTGTAAGACATTTAATTTTCCAAGTTATTTCAATAACACTGCATATAAACTAGGTCGTTGTGGCTTGGGCTAGTCGTCGGGCCGAAAATACGATCGAGTGTAATGCAATAATAAAAATAAAACATTTTTAAGTGATGTTACGTAGAGTTATCTATATATGTACATGTATAATATTAAGTTGTTTATTATTGCATTCGCGGTACGCGAGAAACTCTTAAACTACGTCAAAAACACGACCGTGCGTGGTTTGGAAAGATCTTCGAGCAGCGGCAATGCCGTTATTCTCGTGAATATTTTACGAATGTTTCCGGTGTGCGTGCGAAGGGGTCGGGCAAGCAGACCGGGAAAGCAATGTTGAAAAAGAGAGAGAAGACAACTGAGAAAGAGAGTGCGTGAGAGAGGACTTGGACCTCTAGAACAACTATCGTAGTCGAAGAGGGAAGGATAATTTTTCCAAAACGATCGAGGTAAAGGGAAGGCAATAAATTGGCGAGGGTTTATTATATCGTTCCCGGGGCAGGTACGTATACATGCACACACCGGTAAATTCACCTTTTCCGTACTGCAACGCTTTCCCGGTGGGTGGGGGGTAAACACAATGGTGAGTGGTGGAGGTAGGTATTCGCGAGCATGTACTGTATCGGTGCACGGGTGGACGAGGGAACGACTGATATTGCCACACAACATACACATACACACACATGTATATACAACCATCGAGTGGACACACACACACACACGCACACTCACTCTAAAATGTACGGACACAAACTGCAAGCCCACACGGTCGGTCCGAATGTCGGTCAGGTTGAACGCACGCGTGTGGCCCTTTGTGTTCGATAATATTATTAATTACAATTGCGCTCAGTACACGTATACGCGTACAGTGTAATAATTGGCTTTATCGAATGTATACAATACTCGACGGTGCTCTTACATACACCCGCAGTATATAAATATATATCGTACGCAGTAGCCATATGGTATGTATACCCTACGTGTTACGACACGTCGAGACACGTCGTCCGAAATACGATCGACTGTGCTTCATATTAATCGTACAAATTAAGGTCGTCAAAGTATGAAACCTTAACGGTGTTAAACTCGCAGCGTGCGAGACGGTCCTAGATCGGTATAGCACGGCGTTCAGCTGTCCGAGATGGAAATCCGATTCGGACCTGTCTAGAAGTACGTGCAATATATTTACTGAAGCGCTTTACACCGGAAACTCGACTAAAAACGGAACACTTCTCGGACTATTTCGTCCCGTCCGGTGTTCGTAATATCCAAACCGATCGGGATGAAAATGGAAATCCGTACCACTAAGGGGGCGACTGCAACACTAAGTGTGACTGAGCGACTGCGTACACAAACGTGCCATGTTATTTACAGTCGGAGCGATGTATGTAGGCGGTTTCACGCGGTCGACAGTAAATACGGAAATATGTTTTTCGCAGGAATAATATTGTTTTTACACATTGCGGCAGTGACGCGCGCATCGGCGGAATAATGGAGAATAATAGAAGTAATACAATATGCAATGATGGTCGGCCCGTTAAAAGCATTTCCGGTTTGGTTGTCGTTTTATTATTATTACTATTATTGTTATTATTAGTATTCGTCACCGGCGGCGGGCTCATGAACAGCCATTGGGGTGATGCGATGGTACGTGCTTTTTGACCTCCTCTATGTGACCGCATTCGGCGGTGCTGACAGTGAATAATAATAATAATTTTAACCGTGTATATGCTCCCGTCAAAATAATATAATCTAAAGTAACGCTGTCACCGAATTACACCGTCGCGCATTATATAATAATAATAATAATAATACAATGCTATGAATTATTATACGACTCGAACTTTCAGCTTCTATAATCGTGCGAACACACACACACATACACACAATAATATAATATTGTACATGTATTGGTTTTGAAACGTTTGCAAGAACAACACTTGACGAACGAAAACGTATCGTGTTTACAAAACAATATTCGATGGACAAACAAACCCGATTATGTAACTTATATCAGTTATAATCAGACACACCCGTTTTTCACATACACTCATATTTTCCACGCATTTATACTTTGTCCGATGAGTGTGTGTATGTAGGTGCTCGTATGTTTGTTTAACGTTTTTATACAATACGTATATACATGTACGAACAAATTCACATTTATTAATATATATATATATATATATATAATGAAGAGGCGACGCCAAAAGTTTTCATGCGTTTTCGAAGACGTTTCCCATCGCACCGATGTACATCATATATACATGTAAGTACGCGAATATTACGTATTATTGTTTACACATCGTCGTGTGGCGCCTCCGAAACGCATTAACACCACGATTTTATGGCGGACTCTTGCTCGCTTGTTTTGTACACGTTTAAATGATAATTTATTGTAGCCGGTTCGGTACATTATGTACAGTGTTTACTACGTAGAATAGCTGCCCACTGCCACGCACGACGCAACGAGGCTGAGCAGCAAGTCCATCGTCGTTCGAAGTGGATTTTACGAAAAAAGTAACGAGGTACTGTACGGAAATGACGAGCTGTAGTTACCCGGGTGCGGTGTTATGTTGCTCGGAGGGAAAAGGATTTTTCCGTGTTTAAAATGCACAATTTACGACTGTATATCAATTATTATTTTTAACGGAAATCGATCGTTATTATTGGTCAAGATGATACCACAAAGGTACTAGGAAAAATGTGGATAGTAAATAAATTAAATAATCGAACCGTCAAAATATTCCGCTCGTGTGTCCGTGTCCGCAGGTAGTGCAATACTCTTAAACGTGACGAACGAAATGTATATGACGTATAGATCAACTCGAAAGTTACAGACGAACGGATTTTCGTGACCTTTTTTCACCGTAGTGTTGTCGCTGCGCACATAAAGTCAGCTGTGCGTGGAGTTACGCATGAAATGATTTCGTCGTTCATGTATAATACATTATGTACGATTCCGTGAGTGTTCCATGGATTAGGATACGATGCGCGAAAGCTATGCGTAAACTCTTTATCATTATTTGCTATCATATTATTACGCTACGTCTTTACGTGCGCGCACGCACGCGTAGCGCGCAATATGTACGTTCGGTGAGATATACATAAATATACATGTATAAATACATATATATATATTCCTCCCTCGTTTTTGTTGATCGAGAAACGCGCGTTTCGTGGTATTAATCGACTCCGATCGACGATATACGTACACGCATGTATATAAACATATAATAACATTTATGCGTGCGTGTAGGTCGCAACCGCGGTTTGTATAGTCGTAATTAATACATAAATTATACACATAATATGTATTTATACACCGCATATATTGTATGCTAACGTACTGAACTAACTGCATCAACTTACGGGCGAAAATTTCGGAAATTACAAACTACACGCGCGCGCGAAACCGGTGCGTTATCGCGGTTAACTCCCTCTCGGAAATAACTGCGGCGCGCTTGGTCATATTATACGTGCCCTTATACATCCATATATATATATATATATATATATATATATATATATATATATATATAAAATTTAGGGTGGTTGGGGGATGAGAAAAAAGTTTGCTTTGATATCTTATTTTCGTTAATACTCGCACACACACAAAATACGATTATATATATATATATGTATAACGTAGCAGACGTCGTCGGTGGCGGTCCGGAAAAATTGCCAACCCGACTGCACACGGACGATAAAACAGCTATTTTCGAGGCAGACATATCAACGGGGCGAGAGCAGCTACCGCTGGTGAGGAAGGAGGGTGATTTCATTAGAAAAAATATATTGTACGCGTGTATACATGTATACACTTATACGTGGGCATACTTCCCGCTGCTGGCGCGCGCACTAACGACGAGTTTTTGTAACGTTGTTCCGGTTGTTGGGTTATACGCTACACAGCGGCACACATCGGAAGTCTTTTTATATAAAATATATAATAGTCGTAGACGTATATATATATATATATACAGCGCAGTGGTGGCGAGTTACGGTCAAGCAAAAGTTTTTCCGTTTGCGCGACGAGAAAACCATATTTAATGTGTATTATATTTATATAATATATTTCGTATATAAATAAATCAAATGACAAAAGGGTCTTGTGTGCGGCGAGTGTACGACGAAAATCCGTTAACGGCTCCAAACATGGTGGCTTCAGCGTCGGTAAAACACGTTCTTTGTGTGAACGTTTTAGAAATCGCATCTAGCGCTGATTTTTCAGCAGCTCAAACAGAGAAGTCTAAAAGTTTCGGTTATTGTAGGTACCCGGACACGACCAGCCGCAGGACGAGGGAATAAACGTGATTTGTTCGGGAACACTTTTATTCCGTAATAAAAGCACGTTCGGGCGCAGCAAATGAAATGCTTTTTAATAAAACCACTATTTGTTACGCGCGAAACGATTCGTTTATTGGGCCCTTTAACGCGCCGAACGTCGACACAACCGTCTAATAATATTAATTTGTGTACAGTACAAGATACCGCGCAACACACGTCGGTCGACGTTAATGCGACACGAGTCGGTGAAATGAACTCGTATAAAAAGCGATTCAAACAGCTCGTCCCTGAGGGAGGAGCGGGCGCATGGCACGTCAATAAACAGGATATTATTGTAGGATCCGATTGGCGAAGAGAGCATCGTCGTCATGGTAAGGCAGAGAGAAGGAATATAAGAAGAGAAAAGGATTCGTCGACGCCCGCCGTGATCGTTTGTGTTGGTCTCGTTGAGAATAATCTCGTAAGAATACTCGAGAATACACTCGCTTCACCAGCGCCCGTGATCTTCGCGATGCAAAAGAGCCGTACACAAAAGCTCCGGGACAACCAGCGCTGCCGCGGCCACGAGTCACTTGTCAACGGACGCGCGTGCCCGGTTCGCGATAATAAATCATGCATTAATTTTTGTTTCTCTTCTACAATAATTTCCGTCGTCGTTTTCCTCGAGCCTCCGCACTCCTCTGCTATTTACATCTGTACATTTTTCACACATGTGCGATACGACACCGTGATACGTTATGGCTTCGAGTTCACTACCGGTAAACCTACAAGATTCAAGAGGTGTGTTTTGGAAAAAAAAAAAAAAAACAATAAGACAGTGGAGCGAAAAATAATTTTTGGTGAAAAACCTCCGCGTACGCTTGTCAGAGATACACCGTACTGCGGTAATAACGCATAGAATACGCCGTAAAAAAAAAAATAAAAAAATAAATGACGTACTATTATCGCGTACAATGACATCGTCGACGTTTAATTATTCTCCGTGCACGTTATGAGTGCGCGGTGAATCGTCCGTGCGGTATTCGTATAACAGAACACGCAGTAACTGTTTCATTTTTCGTGCCTGGGTTTTATTTTTCCAAATCGCGTCAATAGGTATTTGAAAAAATAAAAAAAACATAGAGCGAACGAAGAAAACGTAATAAACAAATACGCTCACGCGCGCGCGTTTACAGGACATATCCAATTTAGTTGTGATCCAAACGTCGTTGCCCTTCTCGGTCTGCGTGTACTCATGGCGACGGCGGTACCTTGACGTTTTTTTTCCGCGCGACAAACGGTTTTTTGTTCCTTTTTTTTCACGATTTGTTCGCGCGTTCTCTACGCGAGTCGCTCGCACACAATAATACCTTTTGCTACTACGTCCGTGTGCTGTGTCCACCGCAATCCAGTGTAATGTGCTAATATCCAAGATTATATGGACAAACCATTTCGCGTATACATATTTTTCGACGTCAATCGACGCGCTGGTACATATATGGCATATTCGACTTGAATGCACACGCATCAACTTACTCTGCGACGCTGCTGACCGTACACACTGCAGTAATCCGTCCTCGTCGCTTTCCCCGTATTCGGATACCGATCATCGTTTTCGCGTTATACGCTCGTATTTCAAATGTACATTGCTCCGAAAGGGCGCGGGATATAAATGCGGTACACGCTATGTTCGCCGTACGAATAAATCCCGAGAGCGAGACGACCGGCGGGTTGTTTTTGTCATCGTCTTACGTCGCGTCGACACATCATTCTACTCGTATGTGCGCACGGGGTGTGTCGGTCGGAAGTGACGAGTTTCGTAACGGAAGCAATAATGTAGAGTTAAGGAATTTCTGCTACTGCTTTCGGGGGACGTACGACCGTTGTCGTTTTCCTCGTGCACGTGCGTGCGTATAGGGTTATCGTATTGTTATCGGAAAGGACGCGTACGTACGACGGCGCGAAGGGATTGGCTTGCGGTGCGCACATGATTTACAGTCCAGTTTCACATCCCCTTGGCGTGTAAAGCTTCACGCGTTTGTTTTTATTTTCATAAAAGTCTTTAGAACGAATCGGCCCCTGGCACGACGCACACATGCACTGAAACGTGGAAACCGAAAACCGCACGGACGACGGTCGCCGTTCGCTCGTTCGAAACATTCGGGGCAATGCATTCCGGGGCGCGCACCACGAACGCTGATTATAGCAGTAGGCTCCGCAAGCATTGCATGTGATGTGTGACACATATATTATTATAATCGTAATTTCTTCGAATAACGTCCAAACACGAATGGTCCGCGTTTTATTTATTTGTTTTTTCCATAAAACAGTCGTACCGAAATATTTCAACAAAAATATTTCCTAAAGGTCAACGAAACAAAACTATAATATACGTTCTATGTGTGTCCACTACACACACACACACACACACCTACACACGCACGCACGCACGTGTTTATACGTATATTACATGCGTACTACGGGGCGATTTCGGGCGGGAAGGAAACATGTAATATTATATCTCGAGCGGAAAACCCTCCTTCACGACCATAGTTCACATCGTGCCGCCACCGACACCACCGTTTTTATACCCGCTCCGCTATTTTATACATATTGATCGTCGTTTCGTCGTTAGTCCTTGCGCGATTTCTGCACATTATAACATTACATATTCTACACAAACGGTTTTATATTTTTTTTTCTTGCATATCTCATCCCCGCTACCGCAATTTCGTCGTCTCTACTAATTCTTGTTTGCAGAACTACACATCTCTGCCTGCTGTTACGTGTACGTATATTATGCGATGTTTAATGATAATAATAATAATAGACAACTGTTGTACGACATCGTATTTAAAAATCTTATAACAGTCGAAGACATATCAAAAGTTGATAACAACGAAAAAAAAAAAAATTACCGGGTTTTTTTCTTCTTTATAATCGCGCTTGATTTTCAAACGTCGGAGCGCTTTTTCATTTTTAACTTTGACAATATCGTTATTGGACGGACGCGTATACGCATGAATATCTAATGCACGCACGTGTTATTATTACCTATCGTGCAACGCGTCCGAGTCGCGGCGGCGCATTATTTAAAATAGTGTGAAAATGCAGTGCGTACACATAAGTACTGTGCATATGTGTATGTGTACCTAATAAAAATGATTTAACGTCTCGTAAACGCAAACAGAGTAGTGCGTGTACATCTTGTTGATTTATGACGACAAGTGGGGCGTTGTTATCATTACTTTTAATATTATCATAAATATTATTTCGGGCAAACCGAAGGATTTCGTACGCGTCATGGAAAAACTTCAAATTGTTTTGTTTCCAAAAGCAACAACCTTAACTGCTGACGCCCAAGTCGATATCATCGTTATATATGCTAGGTACGTAACCGCTCGATGTTCATAAAGAGTAAATAATATTTTATATGAATGGAAAAAAAATAATAATAAATGTAAAAAAACACTGCTCTATCAAGACATCGTGGTACTGGAAGTCTACGATTTTGGGTTTTCAGGATTGATTTTATCGCGATTAAACATTGATGTTAATCTCAAAATGCTTTTAAGTATAGTTCGGGGTGCAGTGGCGGTATTGTCTCGCTGTAGTGCAGCGGTTTCAACCGATCAGATTATTTAGATTAGCGCGGATTTCAGAATTGTTATTCAGACGGATCGAGCGTCCACCACATAAACTATACCGCAGTTGATTTGTAAAAAAAAAAAAAAAATGAAAATACCATTTATTATCGGGGACCTGTGACATATCATGAACCTGCATCCTACGTACCCACCTATAACACCTTTCATTCCTATACGGTAAAAATAATAACGTAATCCTACAGCGGTTAGGTTTTTGTTTTTATTTTTTCATACAATGTATCATTACGGATATATTAATATATAATTTTAATATAAACTTACACATATCAAGTGAGATATATTACTCCAAGAAAGAATAAGCGAGAGTTCTTCGGTTACTTTTTTTTTTTTTTTTTTTTTTGACACTCGCGTGTTATCTACTTACGACGATCGCGCACACGTTTCCGAGTCCAAACGATGTAGTGTTTGAATCACCAGTCGGGTTATTAGATTTATACACACATTTGTACATTCGTACACGCTACAGCATTTCGTATGTTTTTTTTATTACATATTTTCCCCGATTTGATTTACCGTCCGAAAACAGTGGTATACGCGACGAAAGGAGAAGGCACATTTTCCCGAACGAGTCGAAAGATACGTATCGGTAACGACGCGACCAACGTCAACCAAAACAATTGTCGAGAGACAAAGGGCGAAAAACATAACACGATCGTCGTGCGTTTGGCAATAAAGGAAATAGACAGAAAAAGCTCGATACGACTGTGCGAAATTGTAATACACGTGGTTTATTTTAAAAGATTCGCGAGACTGAACAGTCCCTGTTTATCGTATAAAATATTATTTTCCGAAAGTTCCATTCTATAGGTTTAGCAAGAGATTAAAACGGAATAAATTTCTAAACTGTCATCTTTCAATAGTGCATGCATGAATCCTATCTTAACACCTAAACGAACATTATTATTCGTGGAAAGCCTATATACCCTATTCTACACGTTCGGTAGAAATTAATGAATTACGTACACGAAGAGGCATTTTTCAGTTAAATGAAAAAATAAAAATAAAAAACAACAATAATAACCATAATAGTAATGAAGAGTTAGTATGATGAGTAGGTGTTTAAATTGGCCTGTCACGTACAGCGAGTAAAAGAGGTTCATTTTTTAGGCAATCAGTAGTACATGACGGTACGGTGAACGGGAGCAATGTAGCGGGTAGGGCGCGCAGGAACTCTAAAGTTTACGTGCTGGAGGAGATGAGGAGAGTCAGTTTTATCATTGATGAGATTCTGAAGGAATATTAAGTCACGAGAAAGATGGCGATCAGCCAGAGACGAAAGATTTAAGTTTTGGAGCACAGAGTCATAGTGACGAGGAGGATGGGAGATATTTAATTTGTATCCAGCGAAGCCGAGAAATTTACGCTGGGCACGTTCGAGCTGTTGACAATATACCATTGAGTGAGGATTCCATACCAAGGAACCGTACGTTTTATGTGTGTACACGCGGGGATAAACTTACATTTTACTCGTAAAAATTCGATTGCGTAGACGAGATGATAAGTTTGCACGTGCGACTATTGTCGAGTATTATAGATTTTTTTTTTTTTTTATTTATTTTTTTTTTTTTTTTTGCCCATAATGATTTATATATATTCCATGTCCGATAATACGCGGAGCGTCCATTTACCCCGC
Organism: Sipha maydis; assembly: GCA_034509805.1. NCBI lineage: Eukaryota > Metazoa > Arthropoda > Insecta > Hemiptera > Aphididae > Sipha > Sipha maydis. Next base: position 38,024 of record JASXSY010002084.1, read on the forward strand.
GCTCAACCCGGTCGCCGTCCGTCGGAACGTGGATTAAGTCGCGTTATATTTTATGTCATCGTATCCTTTTTCCGAATAATTGGACGGAAGCTGATCATTTGATAATTCGATAATAGTTTCCGAGTATAAAATAAAAATAAGCTCGCTAAAAGTGCTGTTCTTCATCGCTATAACAATCCTACCGAAAAATATTTTCGTCCGACATAAGACCGGATATTTTCTCTTTCTGTTTTTTTTTTTTATTTTTATTTTTTTCCTAACTCGTATATCCGATCACGACCGCTCTTTTCGTCCATCCATTTTTTATAATGTGACATTTTCGTCAAACTTTCCACGTCGTTCATCGATCGAACCCCTCACGTAATACTTATCCACTCACCGGTATTGATTATATTCGTACCGCGGTTTCATTTGATTTACAAAAAACGCGTAGCTTTTGCACGCATGCAGTCGCGCTGGACGGAGTGATGTTATATTTGCTTGCTCGTTTGTACTTATATGAATATTTAATATTACAGGAAACACTACGAAAATTAAAACGGACTACATAATATATCATGTTTACATTGTGACGACTGATGGCACCGTATCAATGTTACGCCCCACGGTTATTGGCGAACGAACAGCGAATCGTATTTGAAATCACGCTTTAACTTTCGGAACTAATAAATATTTTTTGTACTATATTTACAGCACTATAGCGTACAGAAAAGAAATTAATGAAAAATCGATCGTCAAGTGGTATGTATTGAAGAGGCTTCGGCTGACAAGATTTCTACGCGTGATAAGTACTAACTTATAATTATAATGTACAAAAAAAGAAAAAAATCCGTTTAAACGTAAAAAAAAATATTATTAACCCAATATGTCGGGTTGTAACTGGAAATATAGAACTGCATTATTCGCTTCTCGAGAATACGACATATATAAACTCTGGTCAAATGTTCTTGGTGGAAAAAGTCTACACAGATCTGTTGTCAAAAAATTGATTTTCAACGTAAATTGCACATCGTAATGTATGTTGACATACATGCATAATTGTGTATGTCTATTTCAATCAAAACTTAAAAGTTCAAAATTCTAAACGTGATGAGCACATAACATAAGCCTAATACCGAGATTTTATGCAGTCATTCGTACACACACACACACACACACAAATGAATATAAATATTTACAGGCAAGTAATTGGGCTATAATTGTACACATACATGTGTTTGAATAGACCATTAACTATGTTAATGAGCTCGCATATTTGTTTGTGCGTACGAAACGATAATAGATAAGAGTCGTATAAATTCGGTTAATGATGTCACGGATCATGTACTCATAATGTCATTTAGCATTAATTTTACATATTTTAGGAAATATTTGCAGTGTGAACGACAGTTTTCACCGTTGATGTATACGTTATGTGTGTTTATATGTATGTTTATGTATACATACGCATTATACATAAGAGCGGACAAAAGAGAAAAAACTTAATAAAATTAACATCACGTACGTATCGTAAAAAAAATACTTTGTGCAAACAACCCGTTACAAAGAAGTGACTTTCTTTCTACTCCTACTGTTATTCGACAATCGTTAATGAATAAACGTACGAGTTAATTAATTAAATTAATTAGCATACGGTTTTGTTGTGTTGGTAAACGATGACTTTTTCTTACCAAGAAGTAAAATAATAAAAAAAAAAGATTTATACGTTGTGTAACGACAACAAAATGCGTCGTAAGCATAAAACTCACAACGTTACCGTAGATATATTTATATATGTAAGTATAAAGAATACACAAACAATTTATCATTCGCAATAAAATGTACATTAAAAACATGCTGCGAAGAATTCGATTAAAAAATAAACTCGTACGTGACTCGGACAATAATTTTATAATATCAGAGAAAAGTCCACTCTGGATAGTTCAAAGTATAGGTGTCAACATTTGTTTTACCACATTTCCGTTTTGGTTTTTCTTTTTTTCTAATCGTTATATCTCCATGTTCACCGACATCGAATTATGATATAACGAGCGGTACCCGATTCGCTTAATGAATATTTTGTCGGATAAAATCAAGTTTAAAGTCGATACCTTATACGTCGTGAAAATAAAAAATAATAGAGTTTTATTTTCGTTCGGTGTGATCCAGAGAACACTGCAATAGTTTATCCAGACCGTTCATTACAAACCTAATTTTATAAGCCACGATCTAGTAGAGTACTAAAATCCATCGATAACAATCTACACTAATCGAATACGCACTGAATCGTATACACTAACGGTTCGCTCGTGACACGTAAAGCACTTACTCGTATAGCAGTCGATTTTATTTAAGTAATTAACATTATAGTGTCCACTGCTCACCATGTGATACCCTGAGGGTCGAGTTGTATACTTTTGTAATTGCATTGGAAATTAACATTTTTTTTCTATTTCGTGACAATGGCTATGTTTGAAAAAAAAACAACAGGGAAGAAGATATGACGATTTTTAATCAGTTCAAGTAAATTTTTGTTCTAAAAAAACGTGAGCACGGAAGAAATTTGTTGACGTTGTGTTAAACGACTGAAGCATACGTGTTTCATTACTTTAATATACTATTAATAGTAATTCGTACAAGTTAAAAGCGAAAATGCCGTTTTAAATTCTGACCGATTTCGTCAAAATTATATTCCGTGTTCCAAAATTAATCGTCAAGTAGAGAGTATTTCTAATAATCGAAAAGCTTCTGAAAAACTGTATACGTACGGTTAAAAGTTATTTCGAAAAGAGTTTTCAGAAAACACAAAACTTACTTATGGCTGAGCATTAAATGATTAAAGTGTCGTAATTTTTTTTTTTTTTTTTTATCTACAAACACTTCTAAATTAGTTTAAAACAAGCGAAAATTTCGATGACCGAAATGGTTATCTGAGCGAAAGGGGAAAGGTCGGATTCGGGCGCGCCCTTATAAAACAAAAAGGTATAATGCAGTCGGGATAATTTCAGGCAAAATGAAATTAAACATTAACGTGACATTACGCTGCGAACGTTTGCAGTAGCTGATTGACGTCGAAAACTTTTTTATTTTTAACTTTCGTTCATAGCCTTTTCATACTCGCAGGTCTGGGTAAATGTACGTATTATTATGACAGTATGTATAGAAACACTTCCCGCAAAGGCCAAGAGTTGATGTGCGGTTAGTACAATTATGTTATTAAAATTTTCAATCGTCAACAAAGTATTTCATGCATAATTATGATTAAAGTTTTGAGAAAGAGGCGTGCACGTACGCGAATGTGTGTATTAATAATACAAACACTACGCCGAAGTAGTTACCGAACAATTTCGGCGCACGGCTGTATCGTTTAAATTATAATTTATATCAAGAGCTCTGATGAGATCGCACCACGAGTTCGAAAAACCGCTAAGTCGGTCGCGCACGCATTATAATATTATAATACACGCATGTACACCGCCACTGCAGCAGCATCGGTTGCGCGTAAAACCCTATTTCGTCAAAACGTCAAAACGATTCCCGTCAAAAGGTCGACGGGGCACGCGGCTGCGGTCTCCAAATGGTTGTGACTAGTGAATGTATAACCATTATGAAATCCGTACACGTACGACACACCTGTTCGTCGTAAGCTCAGCGGAAAAGGTACTGCACACACGTGGCGCGATCCTTCCGGAAAGATTCGGCCAACTCGCGCGACTACGGGGTGTTTCGATCACCCCGAAAAGAACCGAACCGGTATTCTCCGTTGCTTGTATCACGTCTGACGCTTTGCATTTCTGTGTAAACGTAACAAAAAAAAAAAAAAATTCGTACAATCCCGTGTACACTGCGATGACCACGATTGTAACATCTGCGCGTCGGAATATCTCGAACACCGTTCCGTTAACAAGTCAACGGTTTAGGAGACGCAGTCCGGTGTCGGACAACACATCGAACGTTTCTTACTGATTGTTACGGTGGTACCAAGCAGTGATAACGGATCGATAGAACGTGGCAGTTGGTCGCACGCAGACGCAAGCACACGCGTGGTCGTCAGCTTGCCGTCGTAGGTTATTAGATGTAGTTTTCACAACGACGCAACAACGATGGTCGGTGAAGAGTTTTAACGGAAGTGTAACGATTACTGAATGCACACCGACCGCGTAGCCATCGTAATTATTGGTAGCGAAACAACTACAAACACTGATGTCCAGACGTTTTACCGGTGAAAAAAGTTAAACGTTTTGCCGAAAAAACCAACGGGGTGGGTCAATGCGCTTTTGCTTCGCGGTCGCACTCGCACTGTGCGCAACGCACGCGTTGAAAGTTACATATACATAAATTAGAAGATACATATCTGCATCCGTAACAAAACAATGTTCTCAGAAATTCGCATGTGTTTCGAGGAGAATGCGTATCGACATAGTTTTTAATCTGCGAAAAAGCCGATTGTAAGTTTCCAACATCGAGTGAATGTGAATATATCATACCGGGTAGCATTCTGATACCAGGAGAACGATGTTTACACTCGGGTATGCGGGAAACAATGCGGACCGTAAAATTAACGAGGGTAGGTTTACGAAGATCGGTATAATAACAAATGTACGGTGCACGATAGACACGAGCGTGGAATTCCCTAAACGCGTAGGTAGTATGGATGTACGTCATGGAAAGATGATGGTTGTTTTCGATTCTCTAAAACATAAACTTTTCACTTACAATAGTAGTACGAGTCGTAATAGTTATACAAGATTCTGTTACGTCCCTACGAGGGCGTAAAACGTGTGTCGAGCAAAAGTTTAAAATCGTCCGCCACGCGGTATCTAAAACACTCGACTGGAAACCGTTCGTCCAACTCGACCAATCTGGGCCTCTCGGTGTTTAACGTGTGCACACGAGTATTCGTGGCCCCTCGAAAAAGACCCTTTCTGCAATCCGGATTCCTTACGAGCAAGACGCTCGACGAGACATTGGACGTGCAACATTCCTGTGATACACATTGGTCCTGCACACGTTGTTGTACAGATCGGTGAAAACGCGTTGGACGGGCCAAGTCTTCGGGGAAATAAAACCGCCGATTAGAAATCGAAAAAATGAAGTAAAAACGGATTATTCGAAAGTATCGGTACAAAGAACACAATAGGACTTATAATAATAATACGCGCTCGCTGCAGCAGCCACGGTCGCACGACGACCCGAGCGCAACAGAACGTCGCCTATTGTAGCAACAACTCGAGAACTTATTTTTTTATTTTTTATTGAGGTATAAAGTATTAGACGAAGCGAGGGCGCGCTTTACGTTATATTATTATTATTATCATTGCTTTATTGCATGTGCGGCCGGCCGATTGGACAGAGGTTTAATAACGTGAAATGGAAATCGTACAACGTATAATAAATTCGTGTGTGGTCAACGCGCGTACACACGCACACATACGGCTGGCTGTCCTGCGTTTATATTCGATTCCGTTGCATATCATCTCGTCGTAGCCGTAATATTATTTTCGTCTCTCCGGTCTTTTCTACACATGTTCACGTTGGTTTTTTTTTTTCCCTTCAGATTTTTGTTTTCTGACCCGTACGCTTATAATGATGCGCGGCAACAATAATAACACTACACGTTGGCAACGCCACCGCCGATTTATTCGGGAAACCAAACGGTTTGTACACACATAATATTATATACACGTGCACAATTATACAACGTTTTTAATATTTACACGAAAGAAACACGCACCCGCGCAAGCATATAAAAACGCGCTTTTGCGTGTGAACGAGAGTATAATATATAAGTTCATAATAAAACGGAGCGCGTATACATTTATATTTGTCTGTAAACGAAGTAAGATTAAAGCATGTACAAATTACGACGAAAGTGTACACGCGTATGCACGTCTCCAGCGTGCACTACTCACGGATACGGAACGGAGGGGACGGAGGGAAATAAAAGATTGGAAAAAATAAATAAATAAACGAAAAACGAGCAGCGTAAAATATTAATAAAACACGCCTTTTTTTCAACTTTTTCGAAGTCGATTTCGGTTCTTTTTCCCTTGTATAATGTATATTTTTAAAAAGATGATTTACGCCCTCGGAGGCGTTCTCGCCATCGTTCGTCGTCGTGCATTCGTGGGACTCCCTACGTCCACGGACGAGACGGGAACGGGACAGGGGACGATTTCACCATTCATATTTATAACACACGATGTATTATTATTTTCCACCTGCACGACGAAAAACAAAATAATAACATAAGAATAACAACGCGCGTAGCAGCGGCAATGCACTGGACAAATACGCCGCGTGTGTGCGCGTCGACCTAACAACAACAGCAACAGCAATTTTATAATATACAGTCGCTACGGCGGTTCTGCACGAAATTACTTACCCGTAAGAAAGTTCGTTATAACGCAGCTACGGCGACCCGCGTGTAATATTATTTTAACGAACCTGTCGCGTTAACAATAACAGAGCGCGAAAACCAATAACCCTGGTGGGATGATGATATCGAAAGAGTTTTTGCGGTGCAGAAAAAAAGCATCGCTGGGGATGATCGACATCGGTGATGACGAGCCGTCGATAAGCCATGCGCTTTTCACCCGTTTCGGCCGAAAACGTTCCAGGAGTCGCACGCTACACACGTTTAAGCCTCGCGTGCAATTATTTATGACCTACGACTAACTAATACGATTACGGGCCGTACGTGTTGAAACTTTTACGAACTTTAATGTTATAATTATTTTCTGGATTAATGAAACGAAAACACAGTGAATTTCTATCTAAATCGGTTTAACTTTATTACATTATAATGTATAAATAGTAATTAATAATTCCGACGCGGGAAATCGATATGCCCGTGGAGTCAAGGTTAACAAAAACGATGCGCCTCCGAATCAAAACCACAGTGAAACATGCATAGAGTCCTTTGACGATAACTTTCGCACTACCAATTATAATAAACTATAGCTCAGTAATTGTTAATTATTAACATAATTACGGTACGTCAACGGTATCGTAAAAGTTCATCTCGGCAACGCGATGCCGATAGGTCACGGAAAACGGCATCGTGTACGTACACGCCGTATGGAAAATTTATCTTTTAGCAGACGTACATTTATTTCGCACAAAGCCACGTTTGCATGTGTACTTCAATGCGAGTTTTGACTTATCAAGTTCTGTAATTTTTAAAACACGGGCGGGCAACAAAAAAACGCGAATGAAAATGTAATTTTAATTTTATGATGCTTTTGAAAAAAAAAAAAGCTTTATTAAAAATAATATTCGAAACGAAATCCTTCGACTTTGATATTTTCCATGAGGATCATGCCTGTAAATTGAACAAATAATATCAGAGTTTATTCAGAAGCCAGAAAAGACGTGGAGTAAATATTGAGAAATATTTTTTTCAGCCACTTTAAAGTCTCGGAAGGAAAATAAAATAAAAATGTATACATAAACTAATAAAACGGTAAATTACAATTTCTCGGTAGAACTGTTTAAGTTGGTGTAATAGAGTTATTTACAGATATTACTTTTTTCTTTTTTTTTTAGGACACGACTTATTTATAAAATTAATTATTCAGAGAAAGGCAAAGGATTTAAGTTTTATTAAAAATCGTTTGCAAAGCGTATACACCTCCTCCCTTCCAATCAGACTGAACAAATTAAGACTTAAAAACTCATTACTAAAGTATACATATTTTATATTCTGTCTGAGACGCATTATCTTCGAAAAACTTCGGCGCAGTTTTAATATATAATCCATTGTACATATTTGTATACAGAAAAGTGTACCAAAGCAAATTATATTACATTTAGTTTTTTTTTTTCTTTGTTTTTGTCATTTCAAAGAATACATATTAATCGAGCATAATAAGCCTCGCTGAAGGCCGATTTATGAAACGGTGATGTATTTGCACATCATATTTTTCGCGGCGTTTACTGTTTGGTCATTTCACTTAACACATATTGATACTACTGCGGTCTGTCGACGAATCGTACATGAACGTGGTTGTAATATCGAACGAAATTCGAAATACTTCGCTAATATTTTCGCTACGCTTATTCGCTATACAGAAAAGTGAGTGCATCACATCTTATGTGTTTGGATGTAATATAAAAATAATACGTACCGAAACGGTGTATAGGTTCATACACGTTCACAAAATATATTTATCAAACGACCTCGAGAAGCGCTGTAGGGGTCGTCTCGTCCTACGCACGGATGACAATTATTATTATCATCATAATCATCATCAGCGACTTGCAGTCTTTACACATAATATTATTATGCGCTAACGTATTTAACCTCGGAAACGATAGGAGACTATCTCGCGTGGAAAAATTTACCATAATAATTACAACAATTATGATGATAATAATATTGATGAAATAGTAATAAATTGGCGCCTAATATATATTCTTGGTAAACGTTAACAATCTATTCGCGGAACAACAACGTTGAACCGGAGTATGCAAATCAATGTACTCGTACGTGTTCGTGAACACGGGCTTTTGCGACGAACATTTGTGATGTAACGTGTGAGATTCGTACGAACGGTAATGCGTGCGCGTCTCCGGAATTTTTGTTTGGAAACCGCGAACCGTTTAAATAATTACCCCGTCACGTAGAACTGGATCGAACGAGTGCGAGCAGTGATGTCCGCATCGTGTACGAAATCAATTTAATTTTACTGTCACGAAGACAATTGAATACGTGAATGCAACAACCAGACACCTTCATTTTATGAAAATTTGCAGGAGAGACTAAAAACTATTTTAAAAGATTTCTAAAAACTGAAAAAAATAACTAAAACTTTATTTGAAATCCAATTTTGGCCTTTTAATTGAAACGATCAACAAAATTTTCAAAATAAAATTTCATTTTCTATAGGAATATACAAAAAAAGTGATTTTCGAAAAAAAACTGGAGATGTCTGGTAGTTGCGCCCACGTCTTCAATTATTGTGCGTGCTCGATAAACAGTCGGCGGCTGCGATCCGCGTGAAATAACGAACGATACTCATATATATATACACGTATTGGGAGTATACGCACAGTTTACCTAATATTGTTGTACATAAAGTTTTTTTTTTTTTTTTTTAATATTACTATCATTTTTATCGTACGCCCAGCCGTCGTAAAAAGCGAGCGCGCGTGCGCGTATTGATTTTGTCTCCGGGGAGAAGTAAAATATGTATAAAACGATGCTTCGCGCTGGAACCGACGTTTTCTCGCGTTGGAAGACGCACGGAGGAGAACGCGTACGCAGCTGTATCGTACCTGCTGTTCATCGATAAAACATAATAATTCAATCGTCGACTGCGCGTGGGTGTTTCTTTTCCACCGCCGTGCACGCGGTACAAAGTAAACACACGGTGTAGGTACGCTCTTTTTTATCGGTTTGTCCGTCACGAGACGTCGGCTCGCGTACACGGGCAGTATGTGCGTACACGCCGTTATTGTGCACGTCATCGCGGAGCGTGGGCGCGCGTCGTGCGACGACAAGTAAAACAGAAACCGATAGAAAAATCGGCCTACCCCCGAAAACGTTTTTGTTATTGTTGAAAAAATAAAACTCGTGTTCGAACGATATTTCGACGGAAACGCGTTACGCACACGGTTATAACAGTAACAATATATTATTATTATTATTATTATTATTAGTACGATAAAAGAAATAAAACACGCGACGTCCGTGTACAGAAGCGTACGCGCACGAGATTATTATAGCAGTATAATAATTTTACGAAAAACGCGCGCGACCAATTTATTTGCGGTCTTTAGTTTACGCGATTTTAGTGAACGGAAAGTTTTGAAGATTGCAGTGCGCGCGCAGTATTGGAGACGAGTTGGAACCGAACGGTGTCACACACCACTTGTTATGTACTCGTTACACTCGCCTATATTTACACACGGAACATTTATACATATTTATATTTATGAATATCATATAGGTACGCGAACGGAAAATGCGACGGTTCAACCCTAGAGTGCGATGTGTCGACTTAAGCGCGTGCCAAGTTGAAAACCGATTGGTTTTTTTCTTCCTATGTACACACACCTATTATCGAGAAAAATAATAAAACATGCTAAAATTGCACTGAAACTTTTTCCAGCAAACAACGGAAGACTTTTTTCGGTCTCGCACAAAATAATACGTTTTCGCACAAGCCGAACGCTATATTTAGTATTATCGCACAACGGGATGGTGCAACGAAGCGACGAACAGTCGATGCACATTTTCATTATTGTTCGTCGACGGGAAATGGAATTATTACCGCGGTGGAGACAATGCGACCTCGTTGCCGTGTCGGTATTAGGCAATTATTTGACGTGCTTAATATAATATTATGACAAAATCGAATGCGCACAAAGGCTGCAGCGAACGGATGCAAATCCGAAATCATTTCGTCGGCGGCGCGATAATTATATTATATTTCACGCGCGCATGAACAAAAGACGGAAGTGTACGTCGTCGTCGACAAAATATCCGGAAATTTATTGCCGCGAATGTGCGCGACGTTTTTCCGGACGCGTTCGCAATACGTATACGGGTTACCGTATAACGTTATATGCACGCGCATTTGCGGAAACGACGAATTGTCAATCACCGCACACACCTACGCACGATCACGCGTAAAACGGCCGGATTGATCGACGGAGCGTCGACTACGAATTATCGCACAACAAGTACGGAGAACGACAACGGTGTTTCTTTTCGATCGACCTGCATGTACCACCGTTATGGTCAGTATTGTTAGTATCGAAGCGCACGCGATAACATACGTTTATAATGTAAACGTTCGTTGTTCCGACATTTGCGGGCGCAGAAGGAGTCTGGACGAAACTGGAAATACGCCCGCGAGTGTTGCAGCTGGTCCGCGCCGACGCGTTTAAGCAGCCGCATGTAAATTACATTACGTTGCGGCTACGTGCGTGCGAACGCTAGAGAGAGATTAATCGACACGCCGGTCCGCGTTTGGACTATTTTCGGGCGTGCACGCACTACGACAGTTGTTTTTTTTCTTCTGATTGTTAGTTAACCCTTTAACGGTGTTTGCGGGGCGCCGGCAACGTACACACCGCTTTTTCTTCCGACGGCAATTAAACGTTCTTTACGGGCTCACATCCGTCTCTGCGGACGGTCGTCGACGACGACGCAGCCGACGGCCGTAACAGTGTACGGCCTATAATCGGATACGGGAAACTGTGCGTGTACATAAAATTGGACGTCGCGGCCCAGAACGTTTGCTCGGAATATTTGTCGTCGTGTACGGGGTTCGGTGAGTAATTCGTGCGGGTCGTAAAATGTAAGTGTCCGCCTATAATAACGCGACACACAGTCGCTGGAACGCTCATTATACGCGTACACGAGTGAGGATGTACAATATGCACGCATAAAGCGTGTACAAATCCGAGTAGCGCCGTAATTATTGCGCGGGGACGGGGACCGAACGTGGGGCGATGGAAAATATTAAGGGAATAGAACGTACGCGTCTGCAGAGCTGAGGCGGCGTCGATATAAAAGGGCCATTAGTCCGCGGAGAAAGTACTCGAAAATGCTTACGCCGATTAATTCATATACATATATGTATATACCGTATGGAGTATAATAAATAAGTCTGGAGGAAGCGTAATGACTCGCGAGTAGAAGCTATTAGGGGAGCTAAAGGGGTGAGATTGAATGGTCAGCTCTTCGGAACCTTCGTCGTCCTTGGTGTATTATATATTATGGTAATAGAACGTTTGACAACGCAGTGGTTTTCGGGAAGTTCGGGATCACGTGCGATCGTAATCGTTTGAAAGACGATGCGTTCGCGGTTCAGTCTGCAGTCGTCGGACGCAAGAAGGACCGCCGCGAGACGCGATGGAAAACGATAATGCGACACGATCTATCACCAAATTAACGGATGGAGAAGATAGGTGACGGAAACATACACGATCAACGATTTTCGTAGACGCACCTCCGGGGTAGAATATGATAAACTACGTCGGACGCGATTCCGATTCCGCTCACATTTTTTTTCGGACGCGTTAAGGTCTGCGCGCGAGAGACTGTACGGAACGCCGAGTGTACCAGCCAAAAATAATGAATAACGTGCTCTCGTCACCGAGGCGTGTACCCGAGGTCCTTTTGTTTCTCGTCACCGTCGCGGTCGAACAACGAACATAACGTTTTCACGTCAACGATATTATTATTACAATCTTCGTGCACACATGTAACAGGAATATAAATATTTTAGTAAGTATACATTGTTGCGCACTGTTATAATACGCGTCGCTGGCGGGGAAGTACGTACACACAAAAAAACGACGTCGACGACGACGAAGCACGTCAACATTATACCAATGCGAGCAACTCCTCGTTCCTACGTCCTCACATCTCGTGCACACGGATTTTTAATAATATTTAAATGCTATCCGTGCGCGCGCGCATCCATCCGATGCAATAAACGTTTGATTGATGACCGCTGTACACAAGTGGAAGCGTACGGTTTAGGGCGTGCCCAGAGCGTCGGGATACAGTGCGTACGCGTGTGTTCGTATAACGATTACGTGGAAAACGATCATAACTCACTGGGCTAATTGCCGGTAATTAAAAACGAAAATTAAAACGGCCGCGGCGGCGGGGGGGGGGGGGAGGCGACGAGTGGTGTACGACTTTCACGATCGTCCTGTCGCACCGCGCCGCCGACGCCGTGTGAAAACCATGACAATTTATTATTCCAGGGTAAGCCTACTCCGCGTACATAAATATCTATCGGTAATGCGCCGGAGTCGTACGTTCGCCTTGTCGCGGTCGACCGACGCGTCGGAATCGATCGGTCACAAAGACGTCGGGGCAGCAGTCGTCGACCGCGGGATGGTGGTAATGCGTGTAATCATCGGTCGGAAGCGACACGCAAAAAGTGCGCGATAAATCGCACGCGCCTTCGTCGCCTAGAAACCAATCCTCGTGAAGGCCGCCGCACCGCACGGTCAGTCTTGTCGTCGTCGTAATGATTCACGCGTATATATATATATGTATAGGTATGCGCGTGTTGATTTAGACGTCGTATCCCGTGTGGGAAAACGTGGGAACGCGGCGACTCTGCTTTTGACGTGGAAATCAAAACAAATGAGGCTATAAATAAGAAGAACCAAATGAAACACGATCAATCAAACTCGTGCGCCACCGCTGCGGTACGATACAGGCGGACGACGATGACGACGCTGCGGCGGTTTCCGATCGGATTGTTCTGTGGTTTCACAATCGATACGTCGCGCGGCGCATTTATGACCATAAAATATGATGATGTGCGTATTGCAGAAAAAATACAATTGAAACGGTATCCGGCTTCAGCAACGAACTTTTTCGATCTGTTACAGTGAGGACACATACATCATCGTAATTACGTTCGACAATGGTCGTTTACGTGATTAAAATGTTTTCGAAAATAAAGTGTACTATAATAAATATGAGTGCATATATATATATATATATATATATATATATATATATATATATATATATATATATATATATATATATATGTACGTATAAGTGTTACAGATAGCGCATTGAACGGCTTTTGGCTTTAAGGTGGGTTTACACGTTCAGTTTTACTTGCGCAAACTGGGTTGTACAAATCTGATTTGCACAAATTAAGAATCACTCAAGTATGGTTCCATACGTTCAAATTTTTACACAATCATTTGGTTTTATCACAGTCTAGTTATTTAGTGATATCAGCTATTAATTGATCTTGTCAAATGTTTATATTAATCCATCAAAAATAATTACTTATTATCTTTACTTTTACTTTTCACAGGCATGGAAACGATTTGTACAATTCAATAAAATCCGTGATGAATTCTTTATTAAATTCTTTATTAAAAGACATTATACACATATTATACACAATGTATAAACACTAAAAACTTTATAGGTATCTAATAAGAAACGTTAAATTGTAAGTTATGTAAACCTACACAAATTATAATTTAATTATTATTAAAATGATATGCTATAATATTTATAAATATAATATCGATAAAATATAAGATCGAGGAAAAGATTGTCTGGAAAAATTGCATTTGTCACGAGATAACGGCATCAGTTATCGAGTTTTCGGACCGAAATAACGAGTCCGAGGAGCCCCATCCGAAGGGATTATAAAGTTACGAGCTTTTTAATTACTATATACACGGATTGTTATAAAATACGACTTATGATCCCAAAAGGGCGGGGAGTGGTAAACTTTTTAATTTAATTTTAAACCGTGTTATACACACATGCGCGCACACACACTCATTCACGCGCGCGCTCGTATTCAATATATTATGTTCTATCGGTATGTGTGGATAATATGTGTGTGATCGATAAAATCAGTGGAAATGGTCTTCGGATCGGGAGCGTTTATATAAATTAAAGCACGTCGGCCATCGGTTTCTTCGCCCGCGCGACTGTACAAAAAATAATGTACGGTTTTTTCGTTGCCAGTCGTCTCGTTGCCTCCGCCGACTGTCGCGTGATAAAGTTCGGAACGAGCAGCTCGAAAATATAAAATTAGACGTGGCGGCGATGGAGGAGCGGACGCATGATTTCAACCCCGTGCACACGACGATCAGGATTGTAAAAGTGACTTATAGTAGAATAATGGCTGCTGGTTTTTTTCCCTCAAAAGTTTTCTTTTGGCCTCGTTTACATCCGGAAACGACAGGAACACATAAATATTTATATAAACATATATTATAAATAAACGTAAAAATACGTATGCCTATACATAACGCTCTTTTGTCGTGTCGTCCGTTCGTAGGTGTGTGCGACGAGCTGCTGTATATTTTGACGTGCGTTCCGAACGTCGCGTCATCGTCGGGATCCGAAAAAACTGGCGGATCAGGCGGAAGGTGTATATAGTTATACTATAACACACACACACACGTGTACAGATATCGTTTAAGAGATTTTTCCCGTTTGCTTTTTTTTTTTTCTATATTTTTTTTTTTTGTTATTTATTTTTTCGTTCTCTGAACTAATCCACCCTGACAGCTTACACGTCAGTGGCAAAACAAAAAGGACTTCATTGTCGGATAAAAAATAAAAATAATAATAATAATAATAAAAATAGTAGAAAAAACGGTCGACTGTATTACACGCATCAAACAGAGGTAAGAACGACGAGGTATTATATTACGTACGCTGCACTTGTACACAAATACGCGTACACGCACGCACATGGACATTATTGCATTCTCTTCTGCAGTACAGAATTTGTTTTCTCTCGGCGCCTTACGTACACGAATATTATTATAATATATTACACACACACACATACACGCTGAAATGGTTTTTTAACAGTGCGGCGGCGGTGGTTGACTGGGTGTCGAATATTTATATACTACCATATGTACAGCCACAGTGCACCGCCCTGGACATGATTGACCATTAGATGGCCAAGTCTCCCGCACGTATGTTGCGTAACGGTTCGACTTGTGGTTTTCGACACTAGGATTGGTCGGGAACAAAATACTTGACATGCCTGCGTATATTTATCCATAAAATGACGTGCTAATAGACGCATATAGGGGTACGAGCATACGCTTACGTCCGTGTAAGTCGAGCAGGCATAACGATGAAATCCAATATCGCTCTCAGCAACAACGTACGCGCAGTGGTCAGATTTTTCGGCCCGCAAGACACCCTTGAGTCAACTCCGTGTGGCCCTATAAAAAGGCGTATTATTGTTCGTCAGGCACACGACCTAACGAGAATAATAACTACCGCGATGAGGTAGGAAAATATACGATAGGACACAAAGGTTCGTTTTAGTTTAACTTCATATATATATAAATCTTAAGCACAATGCGTTACGGTTTAAGTGTCGAATTACCCGTAATTCGATGAAATAACTGTAGATGTAGTTTATGGAAATTACCAAAACGTTTCAGTTGAAGTGTATAATACGAAAAAATATTATTGTTATATGAACACAATAAATTAATGAAATTCAACACATTACAGCGGTATAATCTGTCTACGAATAAATTAACTCGAAGTACTTAAACGTTTAAATTGTATATTTGGGCTATACGCTTTTGTTCGTAAAATACGAATTTATTTCGCATGACCGATTCACTACTTTAACACGGCGGAATCGAACGCGAGAAGATTTTTATTATTAAAATGCGGTTAAATCCCGACGACGTTGTTAAATGCAGCCATCGTCCGATCATATATATATATATATATATATATATATATATATTGGCAACATTTCTGTCTTGATCAGAATAATGTACAAATATATTTATATACGTCGCCGTCATGATGATCACGCGTAAACCCGGTTTAGGACCGAAGCGGTAAAAGAGGATCACGTACGTTTATATTACCCGTCAAAACGATCCCCTCGCTCGCGTCGTTCCCAGTGAAGAAAAATCCGTGATAACGATAATGTAGTAATTATAACGTAGTATAATATTATTATATATACGTATATCATAATCCTAGTTAGCCGACGCGGAGTTTACGATTAAATTATTATTATTATTATTATTATTATTATTATTATTGTACGGTTTAATTCGCGGCCGGATTACGGTGGCGGTATAAAGGGTAAATGACGGCGGCGGCATGAGTTCATAATAATGTATATATATACACCCAACGACGGATAATGGATTCACAGAAAAGCGGGGGTTGGAAACGCGCGAAGTCAAACAACAACAGCCAAATGTTGTGTGTGTGTACGCCGACGATGATCGTGTTACCCCGGGATCTGTTCGTAATTTCTTGATTTATCTTAAGGGCGCAGAGCACGGTCGAACGAGTGTGTGTACGCAAGCGGTGTGTACAAATAAAGTAACGAAAACTTGTTGTATCAGCATCGCACAGGTAAACCACCGCGAAGACGACGGCGGCGTGGATCGGTGTGCGTGTCAGCAGCTGCAGCTCGGGAGGATATTATGTACATGTGTACAACGGAAGATTCCGATGGGCATTATATGCATATTAAATAGAAATGGGCGGCGGCGAGTTGAGTCTGTACTGTACGTCGCCGTGTCTAATCCATCGTTTTCTGAGGCACACGAATATAGTGTACAGTACATTGTTTCGAATTAAGGACTGTGGCCCGACGAGAGGCGAGGAGAAAGCTCAATATTACTTAGACATGCCAAGGCGATTGAATAGACGTTTAAACAGCGGTTATGACTACGACACTTTGTAAAACTCTCCGATCGCAATACACCTAATATCGATTCATCGCCGTCGATTGACGCGGGTTATAAAAGTAGTAGACATGGGCGGGGGGGGGGGGGGGGTAAACCGAAGAAAGAAAAAATGTGCGACAAAAGCTATATTACAGTATAATTTGTGCACGCGTTCGAAAAAAAGGGAAAAAAAATTTAACGTTCAAAGTCATGTACACATATGGCTTATAAAACGTACACATTATATATATATATATATATATATATATATATATAGTAGGTATAGAAGTCGTTGTAGTAGTATTAGTAGTGAAAAGCTTATTCCATTAAAACGCCAGGGACCCCAGGGACGGTCACCCTCAACTAATCCACCACTATCTATATATACGCGCTTTAGAAGGACGGCACTTTTTGTCGTAATGTTTTTTAACGGCGAACGCATCGTGACAAGTTGAGACGAAAAGAAAGCAACATTTTGTTCTTTTCTTTTTTTTCTTCATATATATATAAATAGATATATTCTTTATATTCTTATTTTTTTTTTTTGTCAACTTTCAAAAGAATACGTTTTGGGCATGTGGAAACTGTCAGTCAAACAGCTAACCTAACCCACAAAGTGGTGGACGTTTTGAAATTTTGAATAATACAGGAAAGAAGAAAACCGACTATTTCGACGGTGACACCAACTCTAGATAGGTCTTTTGAATTATTAATATTCGATCAACTTTCTTCTCGAACAGCTAACTCACAAGTCCTTATACATAAATTAACACGAGTTTTGGAAAAACCTTTTCGTTGTCTCACCGATGGGTTTCGCTACATAATTAATAATGACTCGTTAAGAATCTGTCCAATGTTTCGACTTCGTTTATTACAATTCAAAACTTACATTTATATAAATGAACTAATTTAAAAACAAAAAAGTACTTTTATTTCTTCTTTCTTTTACATGATTTAAAAAGTATTTATTATTTCAATGACCCAATGCCATTCTGCATAACCTGTTAATATAATCATACATTTTTATCAATAAAATAGGAATGCAGATTGTGGATCTCCTGAAAGGGTGTAAAAATAGTGTTCAACGACAATTAGCAGTAAAATGTTATGCGAGTAATTTTTTAGAAATGAAACCTTTTCTAAAATTAATTAATAAGATTGAACGTTCGCTGTTAAACGTAGGACGGTACGATAGTTTTTTAACTATCCGAAGAACAAATTTCACGCTAGAGGTAAAAAATATAAGAACTCGGAGGACATGAAATGATCGTCAATATATATATTACATTGTTATCAGTACGACAGTGTTTATTAAGGCTTTGCACCAAACGTTCCGGCGAACACGATGCGTAATTCGTGCTGTCCAAACGATATAGGAGTGTACACGTAATATATAGTAGTTTTCTAAAAATCGATGAGAAAATAGCTGCTTGAAGATGGGAAAAAAAGCACACACGTAACTCACATAGTAAGTATATGTTTTGTATGAGATTAGGCTTAAGCATACGGTAAACTACAATAAATATCGAGAGGAAAGATTTCGAAATGTCCATGCTCTCCCTAAGTCGTAGGAATGTACGCAGTAGCCGCGATACACACGGAATGAATATTATAACTATACATGAAAATTAAAGGACTGCAGTGTGCACGTGAACATTATAATCCGATCGGAGATTTCGTGGGCTCATGTGAACCTAAACGAACGAGGACATAATATTATAAGTCGATGGTATTGAACCCGCGTGCAGGTATACACGTGAGGTAGAAAACGGTTCGATTTTATGGATATTAAAAGAAATGAGCGATTTCGTAGCATTATCATTACCGTTTACAGCTTAAACGTGTATTACCGCTCGCGGGATGTATACTATATGTACATTGTGATGTTGCGCGTGGCGGTCGGTGGTATAGGATAAAGTGCATTCAAGCGGAGGATGTATAAATGTACCTATATAAAGAGAGAAAGAGAGAGAGAGAGAGAGAGAGAAATACGCGATGATTTGAAACAGGAAAATGTAGGCATAAAGACAATACCACAACCACGGTTATTGGCCGCCACCGGATCGCTGATTTACGATGGCGATAGCATATTTTATTATATACCTATAACGTTGAGTTGGCGTAAAATCTAGACCGACCGTGCGGGTTACAGCGGAGAAGATATTTGTTGTTGCGCAGCACAGTACAGGATACCTAAAAATCCTGCAGAAGAGCGTCGACACGACGTCGATCAGTATACACATATATTATATGCACATATATCTGGCGTGTTAAGCGGCCCTCGTACGACCAGCAATACTGACAGTAATACAATTATTGATGGTATTCACATGACTGACAACGCACTCCTCACATGGTCAGTAAGACTGTTTTCAATACTTTGTACGGAAAGGTGAAGATGCGAGCTTCGACGAACAGCGGTGCAACGTGTTTTTTTATTTATTAAAAAAAAAAAAAAACAAACATATCATTAAATTAGCACCGACGGTACATCAGTGGTCTCACAGCACACGAACGGTACCACTGCCAGTATCCGAAATACTCTCGGTAATATTGATCGTACAAATGCACCTACGTGAACCTACTACGATCGGGCGTGTAATTGAGTAGCAGGCGAAGTGCACTATAAGTGAACGTGTACCGTGCAATTTCAATGACGTTTCCGCCTCTAATATAATCATGCGGTTCGCGCACGGAATGCATACGTACGTAGGGCTGCACACACGAATGCAACGCAACACAAACGTTTTCTTTGATGTCTCGGGCGCAATATACCTACGTACTTACTATATAAACCAACTACCTTTATGCATCGGGTAACAAGCGCGCGCACTCGCACGTTCAGTCCGTCGTCCGTAGACGCGCTTAAATCGTATTACATTATTAATACGTTTACTATACATGCACTTGTGCGCTGAATATATACGTGTATGTATGTACATTGCGTTAAGTGCGACTGTACGCCGGCTACGGTGGAAATTAATTACCTCCGTGACTTCGCCGCCGGGGTCCGAGAAAAGTGTGATTATAGGCGGTTTTGTCAACATGCGTGAGTGCACGACGGGCTTCGATGACGCGTTTTGATCGTGCATAACGCGATTGTCCTTTTTTTACTCTCTTCCTCCCCCCTTCCGGACCATGGCTGGGACTTCGGTTTTCCTTCGCGGCCGTAGCGAGAGCTAAACTCGAGGATCACCGAAGTCCTCGTGAACCGGAGACGATTGTTAGAAAACTCGTCGTCAGAAACGCGTGTGGCTCCTGCGGCGGGTAGCAGAGGTCGACAATTAGCTTGTGAACCCCTCTGTCGATGCACAGCTATGATAAATATGTTTTCGGCGAAGATTCTTATGAAGCTTAAAAATGCTCGAATGGAAATTTGATATATATAAGTGTATGTATGAGATTTATGGACACATTACGTAGTAGATTTTCAACTGTATTTTAGAAAACATATCGAACGAAGAGAGAAAACAATTGCGGATTTATTCGATTTACGCGTCGGCACGTTATAAGTATTGCATTGAACCGTCATTGGTGGGCAGAACTAGGTGCCATGAAATTTAAAAGTTGATTGAAATTATACGACTCCAGTGACCGGAATCTGTTACGGGGCAACTATACATAGCGTTTTGTACGAATCGTACGCGTCAATCTATTTTTATGTCGTTGTTCTCTCGACCGAACCGTGATTAGTTGTTCGAAGAAATTCAATACGCCGCCCACCGCAGCCGTGTTGCAAGCGATATTTGGAAGCGCATATTTCTACAGGAGTATTATAATGCGTAGTAGTCGCACATATTATTAATACACATATATTATAAAATGGTAGCCGTCAACGACACGTTTTTATTTTATTTTATTTGTTTCTGCGCTCGTGTTTTGCGATCACAGCGTTAGAAATGATTTCCAGTCGAGCGGTTTTCCGTGTACACCGTACGTCTTTACGCTGGGTGGCCGGAATCGTCTGTACATATATACACGTATATAACAGCCGACGCAGTCGACGAAAACATATTTTTTTTTTTTTTTTTTGTACCAGGAATAAAAATAAAAAACTTTTTACACGTGAAATATCCTATTATATTGTTGCGCGACTGACGGGGATTTCAACGCCATCCGGTTGGCTTCGCGTTGTTTCGCTACCAGCGGTGATTAAATATTAGTGTCTGGTTTTTTTCACAAACAAAACGCGCGCGTATCTTTCGTCCACGAATGAGTATGCGTGTACACACACACACACACACACACACACACACACACACACACACACACACACACATATATATATATATATATATATATATATATATACGTATATTGTATAATACGAGCGCAAATCTTTCGAGCCGCCATTGTCTGGACTGACGCCAAGGCGAGCGCGGTGCGATACACTTTCGTGTTAGACGACTGCGATAAAGGTGGTCACGCGAAGAAAACTAATGAAATGCGTACAAGAAACAGAGAAAAGGAAAAACATTGCACCGCTTCGTACATAATTGAGTAACGGTACGATGAACCAATTGGTTGATGATTGCCAACGTATACATTTATTGTCTTGAAGAAATCCTTGGTACAAAAAAGTTCAAAGGGACAAAACTTAGGGATCGCCCTGAATAACGTCGAGCGGACAAAACAAAAGATAAAACAAAGTACATAACAAAGGATCCGATCAAATGCGTCCAAGGTGCAACGCGTTAGATGATAGCGTAGATGGAGACCGATGCTGGAAGAAGGTGTAGTCGACGCAGCAAAAGTTTTACGAGAACCAAAAAAAAAAAAAGCATAAGGAGATATTATGTATTATTGTAATAACCTTACACGTATGTGGTGAACATATGCACGGTGTTAAATTGCCGTTGAAAAACGAAAAAAAAACGACAATAATATTCATATTGGAGCGTTCGTGACTTGCAATACAAGCGATCGACGACGACGTGATAACGCGTAGGTAATACATGTGAAACGGTTTTATTCACGTTTACTGCAAACGGAAAAATGCTCAACAAGATACACCGTACCACGGCGGGAAACGAAAACTCGACTAGACGCATTTCCGACCGAGGAATTATTTACATATTCTACGATGCGCACTCCGAAACAGGGTTCGCCAACCGTTACTAAACACATATTGTCGTCGATATCAACACATACTTCCAGACGTTTTATAAGACATTGTGGTACCTAAGTTCGAATGAAATAAATAATTGTTACCCTGCACCCTCGCACGTTATACATGTATTTATTATACGCGCACACACACAAACACACACATACAAATATAATATATTATATTATATATATATTTCAATATCTAACTTTTATCTGCAGTGTGCGAGTACAAAAGTTTTCCCGAAAACTCATAATTCATCGATCACTGTCAACGGCGCAACAACGATTTCTCTTACATACATGTATACACTGCAGTCGAAAATGTAATATGAGACTTTGACGCGGTCGGTTGAAAGTTTCTTTTTTACGTGAGAAAAAGAACTCTTCGCCCCTCGCCGTTATTGCTGTTGACTGCACTGTTGTGGTATACGTTCAGAAATATCTGCTCGGTCGGTCTAATTGCAATATCGTAATATACGCGTATTATTAGCACATGCGCAGGAAAATCGTGTGTTCACGATAAAGGATTGAACGATGGGCGCCAGAGCGGGTGGACTGGAATCGTGTTCGACTGCCGGTTGCGGGATGTTCGATAAAATGTAAATATGGGCGAGTTAAAAGGGAAAATAATAACGAGGGGAACAGAACCGTAATCAGAATTACAAATAATAATAATAATAATAATAATAATAATAATAATAATAATAATAATAGTAATAAATGGATAAACGAAACCGCATCGCGGCGAAGCATGCAATTCGTTAGCGTCCGAGGAAGCCGTATATCGAGATGAGAGACGCGCGCTCGCGCAGAGAGAGAAAGAATACCTATATAAGAAGATCAACCGACGTGATACGGTCCTGGCCCCGACGACGAATTATACACGAGCTGAACCGCTGTGGCGTCTTGTTACGTGCTGCACCGTTTTTTATCCTCTATATATTTTTTTTCTACATAATATATAGTATATGTATATATTATATATATTGTTCCACGGCGAGCATTTGCCATTTTGTTCGCTCATCTACAGCACGATACATAGGTAATGGTCGTCTTCTTCTACGCAAAAGACACGCGCACACACACGAATAGAGAGAGTGGACGGGAAGGAATAAAAAACGAATATTAATAAACACGACTTTGTACAACGTATGTACACCATCATTGGTCAGGCGCGGAACACGATCAAAAACGTACACGTGCGCGTCGAGCATCTATATATATATATATATATATATATACAGAGGCTTATCCAAAGGGAAGGGGGGCTAAGGAGATTAAGGAGCTCCCCTCCTTTATAGGTTTTGTTTATGTGTATGTATTTAAACCAGTGTACTATTTGGTATTTAAATATTTTAAAACTTTGAAACTAACAGATTTTGACGAAAAATTGTTTATCAATGGTAAATACATAAGCGTATTACTTCTATCGTGATCACTACTGTTATATTTTTGGTGATTATCATGAACGGTTTGACGATGCAACCGCAGCTGATCACCATTGATTTATTATTATTATTATTAATCATATTTTAATAAATATTATTAAAACTATTTTAAAATGTAGGAAATACATTTTTGAATTTGGTGGTTGGGGTGTATGGGTGAGCTCAAAAAAGTGTTCAGCCCTTCCCAAAAAACAACCCTGGCAACGCCACTTTATGTATATATATATATATATATATAAACGTATTTCAGGAGATTAAAAATGGACGTATACAAGCGACGACGGCGGAGTTTCAGTGAGATTAAACCCGGAGAAGGGTGAGTACGCAGAGTTTCAGCGCGCGTGGTTTGCCAATTCGACGTTTTACGTTAATGTACATAAGTATTCCGTGTCCGGATTTTTTTTTTTTTTTGAAAAGAACAAAAATAATGTTCTAATAATATTCATCACTAAAACCGAGATATACCCACCAGTCTAACATAGTATTATACGCTCGTATCGTTGGCGCGCAGTTTACGTATTATTAATGTTTCGCATATTACATATTAATATTGCAGCGCACAGAATAAAATTGTATACGAGTCCGTTGCCGACGAGGAGATTTGACGGCAAATGCGCAAACTTTGTAGAAAAGTAATTTCATTAAAGCACGCATCGGTTTCAAAACATATAGTATAATTTAATACTATAATATGATATACTCTCTCGGGGGTGTGTGTGTGTCTCGTCGATTTTCAGCCATTTCGTGCAGGTTCTCCGGTAGTCGCACGCCTGCGTGCGTATGAATGAAAATCGATTCCATCACAATCTTTTCACTACATTGTTCGGTGGATATGAAAGCGATCCAATGCTTTCCTCGACGCAACGGTAGTACAACACTATACACGTATATATATGTGTGTGTGTGTACATACATGTTACACTATGTGCACTAAAAGATTTATTATGTTACGAGAAAACTTCGTGGAAAACGATGTTTTAGAAAATGTCAATCTTTTGAAATCGTATTTAACACATAATTTCACAGACTCGTCGCAGAAGACGACTAGGAACAATCACAAAATTCGCTTTTAGACATTATATACGCGTGACATGTACCTACACGTATTTGTACTATGTCTACAACATATAAGTACAGGTGTATACGTATGTAATAAATATACATAAATGCAGTGTATATTATTGGGTCACGGTCGTTCAAAGGAGTTTTCGCGAAGAATATTTTAATTACGCTATTCAAAGCCCAACATTCAAACATGTACATGCGTAACACGTGCGCTACGCTTTCGTCGCGATTATTAATAATTTAATAGTATGTATTATAGAAGCTATTTCGGTTCTTTTGTTCGAAACCAATTTTAGGAACAGTGAGCAACAGCCACGGTAGTTTTAGGTGGAGAAACAGACGTACGTGTACAGAAGTATCCGATGTATGTAACACATAAAAAAAAAAAAAAAAAAAAATACGAGGGAAAAGCAATTATGTGAAAGAGTCGAGTTTAGGCCCATTTGGGCTATACATACATAGTTTTGAACGGCTGCTTATGAAATAAAAAACTTCAAACACGATGTGCGAACGAAACAAGGGATACAAAAAAAGAAAGATCAAAGACGTCAATGGAACGTATCTTTTCGTCTACAAACACAATTTTTTTTTTCTGTCGGCGCGCGTGTCATAAACGTTTTTCATACGATTCATTAAACAAAAATATTCGTTGTAGGTACGTGAATAAGTATTTATGTATTTACAGCATCAACATGGATACCAGTTCTATACAATTACACGCTTCTACACGTACATGTACTTTTAATCCAACTTTTACCCCTTCACAGTCCCCTCTAACCCTCCTACATACGGGTATCACGCGGACTGCGTAAAATCATCCGTCACCGGCCGGTTAGGATACATGTAAGTGGCGAATCGATTGTGGGATTCGAATGCGGTGAACAAATGATAAATTCGCTCAGTTGACTGCACGACAACAAGTATACATGTGATGGCGGGAACGGAAATCACGTAACGTTTGGCTTTTGTCGGTCGAAACACGTAGTGAAAATGTTCCATATCATATCTGGAAAAACACGCGATTCGTGCAAGGTGTACACGCTTGATTACCGCAGGACGACTTTCCTGCAGCGCAACATTCACGTCTAAATCGCATAGCGCACGCACGTTGCCGAAGTTTTCCCCGAAAATGCGTCATAACGATCCTAACCATGACGTATATGATCCGAGCGCGGACCGACAGAGGGATTCGAAGCAAAAACTTTGAAAAAAACTAGCCGGTTTTCTTCCACGTTTGGCCGTTGAATATTAATATCCCGGTCCCTAATATTATCGTACCAGCACATAAAAAACTTACAAGGACGAGGGTATTTTATGATTTTTTTTTTTTTTTTTTTTATAATTTGTCGAAGATGTGTGCACGCGTTGAATAAATGAGATCAATCGTTGTCGAACGGTAAACAAACGTGTTGTTGCGTTATAGGTACCTACACGGTTCAATGTGACGATCACCTATCCCAGGCGAGTAAGGCGTGACGGCGCGCACTCCGAGACGTAGTATTTGGCTCGAGGAGACATTTGAACGATTCCGCGGTCGTGGGGGGGGGGTCAGGTGATCGCGGTCATTGATATTGTATAACGTGCAAGCGCTGGGAACGAACAATTTTCGTACTGCACAACGGTACATGCACACAAGTTGGGTATATATGCATGTATAAATGTAGATTTACAAGATCGCGGCTATTATTATTGCGACGCGAGAGAAACACGCCCTTGACGGAGATCACGGTTCGCGAGAGCGCAGGGTAAAAGCCGACGTTTACATTGAACGTGAACGTATGCGTGTACGTTAATTTACGCGATCGCACGTGTCGCGGGCACACATCCGAGCGAGTTCAACGCGCGCGTATTGTAATAAACATTACTTGTTGTAAAATGTATATTATTATCATTTTACGGTGCATGCAAATGTGTTATGTTAGCGTGTGTACAAGCGTACACGGGGTACAGTAATGGGTACACGACGTGATCGTACGGAATGACGGAAAAAGACCCGAACGACTTTATGACGGTCGTTGTTCCTGTACGTAACATATTGCGACGGTGGTGCGGAGGACCGGCGACGGTTGGTGGTGTGACAAGAACGTTACGCGCACTTGTCGCGGACCGAAGACCAGGAATTGTTTGTCCACTTGGATTATTGTTTTTCGAGCCCGTAAAAAGGAAAACCCGTACAGGAGAGTAAAATTAGAAAAACAAAAACACCGGTGACGCGGTCGAAAACCCGTTAAATGCCCAACGTGGTCCACGGACACTCATACGATATCCACGTGTGCGCATTTAATACGTATTAGGTTCGTTTATACGAAGATTATCGTTAAGATTGATGTGCGCGTGAGGAAAAAACAAATACCGCGGTGCGTGATGATAATAACGGTAACCAACTCGGTAATGATAATGATAATCGTAATAAAAAAATAAAAATAAAATACCGCCGCGTGTAATAATGCTGTTCTTCGTTAATCGAATAATGCCCACAAGCGAGTGCGCGCGAGCGCACTAATATCGTGTTAGAACAAGCGTGGGTACCTATATATATAATTACGTTTATAAATGTATTTACTGCATAAAATGTATATAGATCGCGAACCTCGCGATGAATTTATCTCGCTGCCGTCGTCGTCGTTTCGCTAGCGTCTAGAATCTAGACTCTAGACTCTAGATCGTGCGCGTCTCGTCACCACCGAGGAGATACTTTATTATTTCCCATATACCTATACCGTAATAATATATATATATAGGTACCTGCAAATGTGTGTTTCGCATGCATTATTGCTGTATACGTACGTACATGGTCGCTCGGCGAGCGAGAAAGCACACGGACATTTAATACATGTATGTGTGTTTTCGCGCACGGTTTTGAGTAATGCGAGTACTTACCTGAAACAAAAAAAAAAAAAAATTGTTAACACATAAAATTCATAATAATACAATCCATTAATGACACCAATGGCGCATCGTGAACATAAAAATACGAGCGATTTCGTGTAAAGTCGGGTAAAACTCTGGTAAAGTTGAACGAACAGTGTCAGATTAGTGTCATAAACGCGATAGAAAGAACATTGCAATATGCCTAACCTAACGGATACCAGGTCAGGTACGTAGATGCAGTACATGTGACGACGGCTCGGTTACACTTGCGACGCGATGTCAATTAGCGAGAAATAAATGAGACGAGGAAAATAAAATAATAACAATCGATCATATTATTATTATTATTTATTTTACATTATGTATATTAAAACACGTAATTATTGTTATTGGCACCCGTGCGCGCAACCCGTGCTCACCTACCCCGCTAGCCGTAAGAAATACTATTACTATCGCATTACGCATTTTATGTTGTACAACGCATTGCAATGCCGTTGCTGCGCCACAGGGCCGCCGAACCGTCAGGTTTTTGGCATTCGTCGTCGTCACCGTATCTGTACTTGTCATCTGCGGACGTTTCGACAGACGGTGATGGAAATCGTATACCTGCTCGTCAACCCGTACGAGTTTCGCGAAAAAATGCGATGCCCGAAAAAAGAAAACCCCAACCCGACGATCAATGGGATTACAGCCGAACAACAGACGTATCGTTTACAATAGAATTTATAATTGAGTGCCCGTTGTACAGGGTGCTCTTTAGGTCCGCGGATCGACCCGGACGAGTATGCGGACGGCTGTAAGGTTGCCGGTGAGCCGTATGATCGCCGTATTCGATCGCTAAACTCGCTACGCCGTGTTATTACGAGATACGGCCAAATGACTCTTTTAGAGTCTTTTGAACGCAACAGTACGGTGAAGCATTTTTCCAATTATCCCTGCACCGTACATGCGGTACACGCATATCCATTCCGAAAACCGATTTCGAAAACGTTGAGCAAGTCTTCCGGAAACACGATAAATACGAAAATCTAAGAAGGTAAGAAAAAAAAAACAGTTTTTTTTGGGATTTATGAGCTGCGTCAATTGAAAATAATCCGTATACGACGTACACCGTACCCGTATTTGGAGTTTAATTTGCACACGTGGTTTTCGCGCGTAATTCGATCACGTATAAATCTCCCGTTGGCGTCGTCTCGATTTTACAAAAACAATACAAAGCGTGTGCGCATTATAAATTGAAATGCGACGACAATGTGAATTATACGTTTTCACGCGTAGTGTACAACATGCGCGTACCGTGTATTTCGGGCATTCGGTTGGTTGCCAGGGAAACTTTAACGAAAGAAAATAAAATAATAACATTTTGTTACGTTATGTACGCGACGTAGTTGTGTACACGTGTTATTTGCATGCTATAGAGTTATCGTTTTTGTTGGCGATTCGAAAGTTTCACGTAGTGCTTTTTCACACGCGGTCGTGGATTTTCCGTCACATCTGATGCGTTGCGTTTAATCTAATTTCTAAAGTATGCGAAGGCGGTACTGGCTGTGTATTATAATAAATGTAACGATTGTTACATAATTGTTAGTCAGCTCATATATAGTTTGTATATTGCTGAGTGAACATTACGATCCGACTGGGTCATATGTCATATATATTAGTATTGTAAATCTGACGGCGAATGCCGAATATGTAAGACACGGTATTTCGGCCACGACGTCCATTAGAGGCACCTGTATTTTTTATGTCAATACTCATAAGTTATCATGTATATTAAATCTTAATAATTATCTAATTATCTAAACCAATCTACATTTATTTGCAATATTAAGATCTGACTTTCCGCTCCCAAAGCTACGGTTAAATATATTCAAAGGGACCAGAAAACCCTCCCTAAATATCATATATCTAACTGGTCACCACCGACGCCGTTACATAATGTAATGCGGTAAGTTTTACACGCTTCCTTGAAACGGCGAGGTATAAAATATAAAAATATAAACACGCCCATCAGTAGAAAAATATGAGTTTTTCGTGGGTAGGTAAATTATAGTGTAATAACCCAGTCGTTCGTTTTACAAATTTCAATTTTAATTTTGTCACGTCCATTTGTTCGGCAACTCCTGCGCGAATTACGTCGCGGCGAGCGCAACGCTGTATAAACTATAGTATTAGCAGTTGTCTGAAGGATTCAATGGACATAAAGTTTAACGGAATATTCTTATATCAATATAAATATTTGTTTATAAAGTAATATATTTATATTTTATTTTTTTATTTACTAAGTGGATTCTGTGTATTAAAATAATAAAACGATTCAAAAACAATTCCAAATACTTTGTTTATTATTCATATCGACACTAGATCCTGTTTGAAACGTTGCGTATCGCAATATGTAAAATTATTAGTCGCCGAAATGTTTTCGTATGCACACCGATACCACATGACGGGGGGTGAAAGTGTGATGCACAACAAAGACGATGATAACGGCAATAATGTTTAGTGTGTATAGGGGTTGGAGAAACGAGAGGCACTGACGCTGTGCGGTGTACAAGAAAAGCAGCAGGCCTTTATTTTTTTCCGCGTTTTAACCTCCCCCGACACAACCACTCGTCCGCTATCGTAATCCGTGCTATCAACAATATTGTTTATTTGTGTGTCCTGATCCTTCTTCTACCCGGATCCCGTAGAATTTAATATTATTCATTAGTCTTCTTTCTGCTTTCATGAACTCTCCGCCACCGTCTTTTTATCCGAAATACAACGTTGCCAAAGGACTTACGTTTGTTTTCCCCGTACACCCCTAACACATTGTTGCTCACCCTGATGGAATAGTATTTCTCTCTCTCTCTCTCTGTCTCACTCTCTTTCACTTCACCTACCACTCTTTTATTTCTTCCGTCCATATATGTATATATATATATATATATATAATCTCGGGCAAAGCAATCACTAAAGGCAAAAAGGGGTGAGACGAGGCATGAGTCTTTAACGGGGAAAAAAATTGGTTTCCTTTTAAAAGCTCTTATAGCAACGCAACGGCGGCGATAATATAATTTCGCAAAAGGCGTTTCTTACCCAAGGCATTTAATCCAAAACATACAAGAACACAAGCGCATATTTTATATAAAAGTATGATAAAAAAAACATAAATATAAAATCAGACGGTAGCGCTCTTTTTTCCTCCCTCACGACATATGTTGAAACGTTGCATGATAGATACGCCTCGCAGTTCCGTTTCAGAGTATATGTATGTGTGTATATGTACAAATTAAATTATTACTTAGCGCTTTTCAACTCGGCCAGTAAAACACCAGTGTTCGAAGGCTTAAATGATCATATTCGGAAATCGACTATGAGTGATCGAATTTATTTTTTTTTTAATCACAAATTTGATAAAATGTTTTTAAGTGATGGCATCAAAACACAATAACTGAATTAGATCGCCGGCTGACTTAATAGACCCGTAAAATATTTTATATAACATATACACGACAATGGTAAAGCTGAATATATTAATACATTAAATACATATATTTTATTGGAATTTTTTCACGCTCATTGCAGTTGTTCAATTACAATGACATTTCGATTACGGTCAACTCGTATGCACGTGTGCTTATGCATACATATGAAACTATATTTTATGCTTGGTTGATAGGAAAATATAAATTAACTCAATGGAAAATTCGATCATATATACGTTAAAAAATTAATATATCACAAGGGTATACATTAAATATTCTCTTTTCTGTCGCAAATGCATATAATATTTAAATACATCAATATCAAATTGAATATATATATATATATATATATATATATATATATATGCATATGCATATTGTGTATAAACATTGTACATTTAAATACATATACATACAAAATATATAATGTCCAAATAATAGTCCGAGTTTTAGCGACCAAGCGCACGCGATAAAAAAATATACTGCCGTATAATTCTTTCCCCTGTATATTTATAGCCATTTATATCGAGTTGCGGAATACAGGCGACTCAGGCTAGACAAAAATATAATTTTTAGTCAGACAAGTTACGACGTAATAGGATTCTCCTACTCTCGCGTATCACTCGCGCACGTATGTTATATTATAGGATATACGACTTGTCAAAATTGAATTGCGATTTTTTCCTCTTCGGCTGATATCCTTGATACGTGTGCATACTGGGCGAGCGAATCCCGCTCGATAACTCGTGTACGTTGATATCAGCATACAAATATATTATAGCGGTGCGCTATCACGGCCGAACGTGTTTGAACAAAAGACGTACTGAATATTGTGCGAAACAAATATACGAGCAAATCACACGGTGTGCACACAGTATATTGGTTTAACGTTTATTGGGAAATACCTGTTTTGTGTAACCACCACGAACTATAATCTAATTCGCCATCTTCTGCGAGCTGAATCCGAGCTCAGTTGAATCCAGGCGTACGTGCACGCACATCACATAATATAATTTGTACAACGTTACACTCGCACGACATCCATGAAAACAACGAATTTCCGATAACGCGAACGCCATGGCCGTAAGTTCCACATCACTGTGTGATCTCGAGTCGTCAATTAGATTTAACGTAATACCTCGATTATGAAAATAACGGGTACCACAACATCCATGTAGATACATGTGTTACAATTTAACCTTAACAGGAATAATATTAGTCGGTTACTGAATTAACAACCAACTGTATAAAGCAGAGGCATCCTTTTCGTAGAAAAGAGTATTTTTTTTTATAAAGTTATATAATAACGATGTCGTCCAGAAAGCCGTACAGGTTTAAACGACCTTTTTTTATTTCATAGTCGTGATAACATAATGAAATATATTCAAATAGTGTAATCTAAAAAAAAAATATAATATTTATAATCAAATTTTGATCTACATTATACATGATTCGACATTGATGTATTTTCTGAAGAACCACAGACTGCATGCTAAGGAGCCGCAAGTTCTCGACCCCTGGAACGTAGGGCAAACATAAACTAGACATCATATTATATTCGTGTGCACCTGCGTGAGGTCGTAAATGCAAATAAGTTGTTGAAAGAGAAAAAAAGATACATGAACTTTTGTTAAGTATTTTTTTTATGTTTATAAGTTTTCCTTTACCAGTGACAACGAAGACTAATCTTTCACAACGATTCGATGATGTTCGAAATACGCGGTGGAGAGCGGGAGATCTAAGTGCTGAATTATTATTACTATTACTATTATTATGCGATATAAAATTCACTGCCGCCGCCGAAACTACTGTAGAGAGGCCCGCACACGGTTTACTATTGCTGCTGCTGCTGCTGCAATGTGTATGTCGTAAAACTTCTATAATCTATGTAGGTTTATATATATATACTTATCGAGACGACCGTTTTTATCGCTTCTATACCCACCGCCATTCGTCCAGGCGTCACTGAAACACACTTGGAAATTTAACTTACCCCGCCAGCCCACGTTGGGCCCTTTAAAACGTTTACCGCATACTTGGTTTTAATGGTCATCCCGAAATATACACCACACGTACCACCATAAGCTCGTCTTTGTCCGCGTATCGCCCATATACGAGTATTTCCCATAAAAACAAACAGTTCACTCGCACGCGCACATAATATACTATATACGTGCCATATATACATATATCTATTATGACCAGATTTATTCGTCCTATTTGTGCGAGTGTCGTCGTTCGTGTACACGTGGACACGTGGTGCGTATTAACAGGGGCTTAACCGAAGTAAATATTACACCTCGAGGATCGTTGTTATATTTAATTTTTGTTCCGTCGAGAGTAGCCGGCCAACCGTAATTTGTACCTACTCACAACTCCGTACGTGCACCTTAAAAGCGTGCGAGCCACTACTGCGTACTAGTATTTTGTCACGCGTTTACGGTTCACGCGAACTGCAAGGAAAATATTTAACGAATAGAGTAGTACAGCACTCAAAACGACCGCTGCCGCGATTACGGTCTCGAAAAATCCCGGTTAAGTGAAACGACTGTAACGAACAAGACTGAAACGCACGAAAAGTGAAAGAAGTTCATCGACGACGTTGGAACGCGCGCAAGCGGACGTAGGCATATGTTATGACGAGGGGAAAAAACGTTTTCCTGGAAGATGGGAAGCAACGGAAAACCAATATTATGCGTGTTTACATTGCGATATTAAATACTGCGTTGAAAGGTATTGATTTTGCTCGCAAAAAAATGTATTTATATACAACGAAACACATAAACATGACTCTAGTTTGATTACAATCCACTGCTCTACAAACGCGCGTAACATTTCGTTTGCACTATCTGAAGTATTTATTTGTATTTATTGTTATCATTATTAAAAAGAAATCGTTCACGACGGCTTTTCGCACGACGAAGAAATTTCAAGTTCAATACGCTCGTTCGGCGGCCGCACCAACACGTATACTTCATACAAGTCGTTTTTATACGTTTTCTTTCACTCGCTTTTCTCTAGCTCTCTCGCGTGCACACATACTTACTCTCGTTTAACCGATTTTGTACTCTTCTTTAAAAGCACGCTGTGAACTGTTCAATGTATGTGCGCGCAGCTATTATACGGGCAAAAACGCGATACTGCAACAAATCATTTTTATCGCATTTTCGCGTTGTTTGGCATCGTGTAACACACACACACACACACACATATAAACGTACACGGTGAGTAATTAATATTATTAAGACGTACGTGCGCTGTGCGAGTTTGTGTAAGTACACACGTAATATATATATATATATATATATATATATATATATATATATATATATATATATGTACATCTCGCGTGGCTTTTCTGAATACACGCTGGCGCACACGAACTCCTAAACGGCATGACCATTACTGTGTATGGTCGGAAATTTTTTTCTTTTTTTTTTTTCACATCCCCGCGAATGATTTTTGGCAAAACAAAGCCGCTCCTGGGTATACGGTAGTCGCGCAGTGCGCGCGCTTTCCGGTTCACCAGAAATAAATTTCCAGAAATATAAATCGAACAAATTGTCGAGACCCTCGCGTCGGAAGATTGTCGACCCGTCTCCCGGGAGATTTATGCGCGAACGGTTGCCAAGAAAAAAAAAATACCTCGCGAAAAACCTGATACTCGCGCAAACGTAAAGAATAATTCTCGCGACACCGAACACCGCACCGCCGCGCGCTCGACGACCACCTCCCGGCGGTGCGACGAATCGTTTTCGAAATACATACGCGTTCTCGCGTACATAAAGTTTTTCGGACACGTGTTCCCCGTGACTTGGGGTAGATGTCACGAGTTCGAGATCATTCCCGAACGCGACGCTGGAGGAACAAAACCGACGGGATTCGATGCTTTTGTACCGCTGATCGCTATTCGGTATTTTTCACCGGAAACTCGTAGACCCGACGATACCGAATCGCTGTAGTACACGTAACATGATTACAATAACAACGGAGCGAACAATGCGATGCCTGTGCATTATGTCTATTAGGCGCGGGCACACACTCGGCTCTTTGGTCTCCCGACCTCCGCACGGACGCACGCACGCACGCGAACAGCGCTGGACAATGTACACTATTATACCGGATTCGGTAGATCTTCCGAATCGAGGAGGCGGACTATCATGATGCAGGGTCTCATTATCGATTTCCTCGCGATGTCGTGATCCGATCCCGGATACATGCACGTACGTACAACCTAACGAAGGTTTCCCAGCCGGCTGGTCGACGAAAATACGTGAACGGTGCACGTTCCGATGCGATGCGTACGTGACCTTTGTGATTACGACTCGATGTGCCGAAAGCGTGTGCATATCGTAGTACGAACGATTAGTGTGCACATAAATGATGCACGCGTTTCTCCTTGCGGCCGAAGAGAGCTGCTCTTACGGTTTAGATACGCGCGTGAATTGTTAACGAACGGTCACACGCACTCGACCTTTGGACGCGTAAGCGGATCGACCACGAAAGTCGAAAAAAATAAAATAAAAAATTGGATTCGGAAAAGAAAAAAAAAACCGCAACGTTTAAACCGCCACGTCTGACCGCCGCGAAACTCTTTTCGTTCGTTTTCGTGTTTTCCCCTTCCACTCCTGCGTCCTGCGATAGTAGTGAGGCTTTCGTTTTTTCTCCCAAGAAATTCCTGCAGCGGATTATTTTTTTTCTCCTCCCCGTAGATAACTTACACATTTCCCCGCACTTGTCCGTGCAGTCTTTTTTTTTTTTTTACTTCACATCTCCCGACGGCGTCAGCGCCGAGATTAATACACGATCTGTGCGTGTAAAAATAGACTTCGGTTGATCTCGCACACTTACGCTCTCTCGCAAGCACATTCCCTTAACGCGTAGGAGCAAACAATCCTACACGTGCACACAGACGCACAAAGCACACACGTTATCCTCACACCCTCCGCATCTTTTATCGTATACACACAAATACACACACACACACACATATATATATATATATATATACAGCTCGAGTGATGTGTGTGCGTGTCGCTGCGGTGAAGGAAAGAGTGAAGGCTAAGAGGGATAGAGGAAAACACTATTGCGACGATGAGACAATAACTGCAGCGGCCGAAACAATAGAGGATACACGTCATATCGTTTGTCTCGTATGGTGTTTGCTGCAGCGAGTTATCAACTCGTCGTATAATCATAACCCCGCGGCGAAGGAGAAGTACTATGTTTATATCACACACACACATATGTATATGTATATAAATGCACGTGGCAACGGAATCGGTATCTCGATGCGGTGTGGCTTAATGACATCGACGACACTGATGATAATAGTAGTGGTAACAACGATAATAATAAAGCACACGCCGCCGCCGGCTTGCGATAGGGCGCGCGCGCCGAAAAGTGTGACTAATAGATAATAACACGAAGGTAACACGAGTGCGACCGCGACGAAGTAATGATGACTGAAGAAAATGCGGACGGCGCACCCATCCCAACGTAACCACGTTCACGACGAAACGAAAACTGAAGGATATTCGCCGTAACGTAGGGTGGTATCAAGTGGTGCGATTGCACAGATTTCTCGTGGGTCCATTCTGGTGGCCCGTCCTGGTCTCCGGAGCAAACATCATGAATGCATTACTGTTCATCTGGATATTTAGATTGTTGAGGAATTTGCAAACGTTTTTAAATGTATCCAAGGTGAAAAATGCATTAGGAAAAAAACAATTATTTCAATCGAACGAATACGGTCATGTGGATATAGACCGAAATAAATTCGGGGGCCCTAAAGTTAAAACTGTACTGGTCTGTGGAAAACGCCTGTGTGGGCGCCACACGTTCTTGTTGGGTCCGGTTGTCGACGCGTACGATCGTACGAGATTTCGAAAGATCTTCGTACGCGAACGAAACGAAAACATTGGACGAGAACGTCGCGGGGGGTTCCATCGATTTTTTATTAAAATAGAAAAAAATTACAATCTGTATAACATAAATACAATAAGTAATTGTGAAAACATTTAATTATTATATTTTATATAAATTTAAATTATTAATTATATTCACGTTTTCGTTTGAGACGGCGGGAAGGATTGTCTGGTAGAGTGTTAGATGTTTGGCGACTAGAGGATTAGGGTGATTTACGAAAATGTTTGAGGAATTTATTGTAATTATACAACGCCGGTGCAGATATCGTTGGAACGTTAAGATCGTGATGTAGGTATACATACCGTGGGGCATTAGTGAGGAGACGAAGGTTTATTGATCAGAACGCTTGGAATATTTTTAGGTTGGAGATTTTTGTACAGCCCCTAATTGAATGCCATACAACGACGGATAAACCGTAATGGTTAAGCTTACCGGGGGAGGGGGGGGGAGGACTGGAGGGACGCGAAATATTGTGATGACGATAAAATCGCGTCGCGCTGCACGATATTATCGCAACGGCGCAACGTTGTCTGTTAGTCCGTCCGTCGGTTACGCGTATACCTGGTCGCGCGAGTCCTCTCGAATGCGTCTGATTACGGTGGCACAGATTCGCGCGCGTATCGTACCTGTTGTGCACGTACAATAAACGCACATCCGACCGAAGTAACCAAAAAAGAAAAAAAAACCGCGCATCGTCAACAGCGTTCGAAACACGAAAACGCCTTAATGCGCACCACACAAATAATACACCGTATAACGTCGCGTAGCTGGCAGATGTCTCCGCTGTTGCCGTTGTTCGTGTCGTGTCTTTGAAAACCACCGCGGTGCACTGCGCACACGTAGCCCGCGTGCACGGGGTAGAGGTGCACATCATCTGCGCGTCCGTTGTACTCGTGTACAATGCTGTACGGTGTCACAGTCAGTTCGTACGGACAATCGTAAAAAAGAGCGTTCCGCGGCGCATCGTCTATATTTAGTCTTCGGATAAAAGGAGGAGAGGAATAAAAGCCGTCTTAAAGCCACCGAAAACCGCCGTACCCGTTTTTGCGTACGTTTATGACAGGTATAGATGTATACATACGTACATGTAATACGCAGCCACCGTCGTCCCGTCGGCTGTGACGAAGATTTTTTTATTTTATATTTTTGTTTACACTCCGTATTTACGTGTCATACGAGTGCAATAAGTGAATTTGATGATTTTTGAACGACGGTAAGCGGAATACCGCTGCAGGTTATTGCGGGGAACCGTCGTACGCGTGCGGGGGGAGAGGTTCTCCCAGCAGTTGATTGGAAATCTCCGCACGTGATTCACGGCGTTAGGAAAACGTACCGCTGGATCAAAGAAAGAGCGACGAAAAAACAATTATACACACTTAAAAAATAATCCTTCCGAAGGACACACGCGAGGTCGAGTGCACTCGATATCTGTTCTCTAATCGAATTGGAATGAAAAAATGCACGTACAAATAGCATCGGATTCTTGTATTCCATTGTAAGCATTCCGGTATACGTACAAATAAAACGTAATACTGCATCACGTAGCTGGGTAATATTATATGAGTATACACAAAATGTCTATTGATTATGTACCGGGTACAGCGATCGGAATTCGCTTTTTTCCCAAACAAATATTTATTCATAGTACGAAAAAAATTGTAAAATAATAAATTTTCAAAAAATAATGTATATTAATCTTAAGCTGTTTCGGAAATTCGATTTTCAATTAAATTCTTTTTTGCATTTCACATACATAAAAACCGAACCAACGTCACGTGAAAATCTCATCGTCCAGTATAAATATACGTAGGAAAGCTGGTATATAGAAAACCGTAATAACGAGCGTGCACCTAAAACTTTGCCAATATCCCAAATTGTCGTTTTTACGGCAATCTTTTATCTCGCCAAACGGTAGCGGTATCGACGGGTTTATTACATGTTCTGGCAATAATAAATATTCGCGTACAATATACATATTGCATATAAATCTATACAGCGTGGCAGGTCGCGCCGAAGTCAGCGCACGCCACGGGGTTGAAAATCATAAATTATCGGTAAAATATCCTTTATTATCCACTATCACGCATACACGCGTTTATATCGCACGGACCTGCGGGGCACGCAGCACCGGCAAAGATTCGCTCCCGAATTTCGGGGCTTGGCGTATATAAATATATTAAGAGTTCTACGTGCACGTGCGGTATTTGTGTATATCGACCTGTTAGCATACACTTTCAGTCCAGCGTCTAAATAATAATCGCATTGTTAAAGGGTCCGTGGGTGATATGCGTACACGTATTTCGTACATATTCCATCGGAAATCGGACGTTATGAAAGCAAGTGGACCGTGATTTAATTACAAACGTGTACATCGGATTCTGCACAGCGGTGATTCGAAGCAAAATTGGATCCCATAGAAATGTTCGTACAACCATCAATGGGAGAGCGACTCGTCTGTTCGTTAACGTTTCTTCTTTGAAATTTTAACGATCGCGAATGCTCTGTTTCACCATCAAATATTTGTGTATACTTTACGTAGTATCCCGTTAAACAACTGGATGCTACTCTTATAGCGCGCAAACGCTTTACCCTGTTACCTTGTCCGTATATACGTTTAAGTCTGCTAACGCCACATGCGTACCGACCGTAGACAATGTATCATAACAATTACAGCGGGATTACATAATAATAATAATAATAATAATAATAATAATAATATATTATGTTGTGCGGGTAGCCGCCATCAACACGCCGTCGCGTGTGATTTACGAGCGTCAAATGAAAAACCGTAAACGACGACGCCTCTCGTACCATTTTTAGTCGGGTGAAAAATGAAACTAGGTTGGTCCTAAATATTATATACGAACACGATAAAATATAATATAAGTAATATATTACAAAGTATTGCCGATCCGCCGTATCGAACGACGCTGCACGTATACTTGTGGTGGTCGGGGAAAGGGACATGTGTACACTATAACGGCCGGCGAACGGATGAACGTATCGTGCATGTACCGTTAACTCGTCGCACGCCTTCAAATATAATATAATTATCGTTATTATGATAATTATCGACGGACGCGTTAACGTAATTAAGAGAAATTCCTAGGAACAACAGAGTGATGTACGCTGCAAGTGCGTGTACGTGCGCGCTGGAAATCGTGTGCTCGCACACACTTGCTCGTTAACAAGCCCACAAATGCACACATATATGGACAATTTTTAAAGACTCGAGTATCCTACAACGAGTGTATTATATCGTCCACTTTAAAATCGATGGTATACATTTGATAGTATTTTATAGTATGAAATAAACAGTCCGGGTCTGACGAACGAACACGAAATTCCGTATTTATATATATGAGCGTATTGCGTACACGACGTGATGAGGGAACAGGATAAAGGAGCGAAATAAATTTGCTGTACTATTATGTACAGGACTGATGTGCAGCAGCGATGTTTGTTGCAGTCGCCGCGGCGGGGATGAAATAAACGCAGCGAATAGACAACCCTTCTCTTTCATTCAGATGCCGACAAGTTTTGACAAAGATGTTTCGGGTGAATAACAACATGCTCGGAATGTGGAAATATCGGGAGATTACACGGGATCCTGGACTCCGTTGACGGGTTTAATCAGCATTTTATTCCCGCCGTCACTACCACCACTAACGCCGCAGACTGCAGGAAGGATCGTGCGACCGACAATGCTCTGCCCGGCGGCGGGGTTGACGGTGGAAATCCATAGAATAAAGGGTTTGTACGGAACGGAGTTTTTAATTAAATGCAAAATCGATGTGGTGGACGCGCGACCGAGATGTATGACTGCGGTTTTTTTTTTTTTTTATTTATTTACCATTCGTTAAATATACTCGTACAAGTGTGTGTGTGTGTGTGTATGTGATAGTGTTGCGTACCGTACACATGAGATAATAATGAAAAATAATAAACAAAGAAATGTGCGTTAAAATATGAACGATTATTGTGTTTCATTTCCCGAAATGCAATTTCAATGCAAAAACAGGTACATGTTTTTTCTTCCTCGTTATTTTTATATCAGACATTTATCGAAAATCTAACGAGAATACGTCACAACGTTAAGTAGCAGTCGATCGGAGCGCAGTCGGATAACCACACCTTCGAGTCGCTGTCACTTGCTACGAACAAATATGTGTAAGAGTATGCGAAGGATACGAACTGCGGCGAAAACTGTTCCCTCCTCTTCTTCCGACATAAGCACAGAAACCGTGGTATCGTTATAAAATTCAATTCGTAACAATTCGTATTTGAAAATAAAATTAAAATCGAAAAAAAAAAAGTGGCAATCTCGTAGGTATTGATTTATCTGTGGCGGCTAATGTGTTTCCTGTTAAGGTGACTGTAGGGCAAATCGAAAATTCCGGTTTAACGCACTCACACACGGCCACCACGGACACTCACACGGGCGCGCGTGCGACTCGAATAATATGTAATTGCCGTTTTTCAATGACGTTTTACATTAGTATAAACGTCGTTTATTTTTTATTTCTATTCCGTTTAATTTATGCAGACGTTTCCCCCTCCTCCCCGACTCAAACACATAACATAACGCTACGACGACGAATAATTTAGAGGAAACAAATTAATATTTTTTTTTCTAGTCGAACAATCGTCCGAAAACATTCACGTTAACACGTGGCTCGACGTGTTATACACACACACACACACACACATACACACACACAATATATATATATATATTTCCGTAATAATCGTCGGCGGTATCAAAGGTGTACCATCAACCATGTACAATATAATATACTACAATACGTATTCGCGGTCGAATCCGAACATTATTCA
Organism: Sipha maydis; assembly: GCA_034509805.1. Classification (NCBI taxonomy): domain Eukaryota; kingdom Metazoa; phylum Arthropoda; class Insecta; order Hemiptera; family Aphididae; genus Sipha; species Sipha maydis. The sequence goes on from JASXSY010002084.1 coordinate 79,920, forward strand.
CCCACGCCCCGTGTAACAGTAACGTAATGAAATATTTATTTAATTCACAGTACTCGCCGCCGCTCCGAGGTGTAAAGTGTATAACAAAAATTTTTAATTTAAACATTTGGCGGACGAGGGACAAGCGTGCGACGCGTACGTGCGTGTCGGCGTTTCACGAACTCCCCGAAAAATCTTGACGGGCCGTATACGGGTAAAACGTCTGGCACATAATGTGTATCGACACACATAAGACGTTATAGCAAGCGACGGCGGAACACACCTGAAAGAATCGATCGGTAACAGTTGTACGTCACCGTACGACACGACGCGCAGGTATACATCATTATACGTACGAGTCGACGGTTCACTCGCATCGCATTGAATACGCTTGTTGGGGACACGCCGCGAGATCACACGAACACGCGTGTACGGCCAACGTTCGCTGCACGTCGATGTACGGGTATTTATCACGTGCGATTACGCTCTGCTCAAGACCGGAAATCCAGACGGATCGCGCGATGACGGGGGACCGTCTAAATATTCGCGCCCGCGATCTTCGTAACGCGAAATTTCTCGATTACTCGCTGCACCGGGCGTTTCGTCATGAATCGACTTCGCGGTGCTTACGAGCGTCGATCATTATTTGCTCGCGTAACGTTCAAACTGGGTCCGCGCGTACGCACAATACACGTGAAACATATCGATCTCGGAGACGTGCGATAAGTGCGTTGTATAGTGAACATGTTCGTATCACGATAGAGGCATACGTACACGTAAAACGCTGTTCGTCGACTTTTTCCGTTACGGCGTTTAAAACACAAGTCATGTGTAAACCACCTGAGAAAAAACTCGAAAAAAAAAAAAAATGGGGGGGAAAAAACCGTGGCCAAAAACGTATATGTATGTATATGTTATAAGTTACGCGGACACGGTGCCGCTGCAGTGGTGTATCTTTTTCGGTTATTATCGGCTCTGTATCTTATTCGGGCCCGAGAAAGAGTAAAACAATATTGTGACGTGATGAATAATCGACTGCAGCGTGTAGACGCGACCGGTGTCGACGTCAGGGACGAGGGGGGAAGGATGGTGAAAGATGAATATCGAATTTATACGTCTATATATAAAGTATACGGTGTATATTTATTATGTACACGTATATGATAATAACAATATTTTACAACGAAACTATCGAACCAGACGGCGGTGGCGGCAGCGGAGCAATACCGGAATGTTGATCGTGTGTAGTCGTCGTCGTCGTCGTAACCGGCCGGCCGGTGAATCGGGCACACAAAGAAATATTTAAATTCTTCTCCGACCAAGTCTCGTCTCTCTAGCACACCCGCAAGCACGCGCTAAAAAGACGTACATGTATCCGCATATACTCATCACGAGGGAGGACGCGGCGCGAACGTATGTTATTAGATTTCACCGTACTACTGCGGCAAGTTTAAAGATCAATAACGAGCAATCCGATCCGCGTTTATAAATGTCATTTTCGTACGATTTTTGCAGTTCAAATGAGCCTGTGTAACGTAAACGTACGAAAAATAAAACGCGCGAAGGAGCACGTTATGTGTGTAATATTGTATAGCCAACGCGAGAAGCCGGGTCACCGGCATTACTATATTAAAATATACACCCGACTAGCGAAAGAAAACGATTTTGTCCGCGCAAAATTACGTTTTGTCACGCGTATACGTACAAAGATATACGCTAAATTTAACGTATTACATTTATCATATTGACTAACGCACGCCTACTCACTGCAGTGCCATATGGGGTTTTTTTTTTTTTGTCATACACGTACAATAGTGAAAGCGATCAGAACCGACGGCGAAGACATAGTCAATTTGGATTTACGCGCGTTCGAGACAACCGTGTGCGCAGGGGGCGCAGGGTGTTCGGAAGATTTACGTTTTTAATTTCTTTTGACGCGCCGACGGACGGGAAAAAAGGTCGTTTGTATATTACGTGTTCCCTACGCGACGGTGAATTTGTTTCTCTGACAAAAGAATGTGAGCCCCATAAAGTCGTTTGCGAAGTTTTCAATTTCGTCACGCGGCGACCCGACTCGAGTTCATTTGGATTATTGTGGCAGGTCGGTGAAAAAGAAAAAAACTAATAATAATAATAATAATAATAATAAAAGAACGATACAGACTGCTGACTGCTGCAGCAGTCAAAACACAAGGTCCGTTTAAAAACGTTCGTTAATTTCGCGCGACCGTCGCCGTCGTCGTTACGCGTGTTTCAATCGATTTCACAGGACGCGAGCGCGGGGCAAGACGAGAGAGGAAAAAAAAATACATTACTGAAGTGCCCGAAACACGACGGCGCTCCGGTTAATTTGTTTTGCAAACATTATCTCGCAAAGACGACAAAACAACTATGTACATACAGTGGCAACTATATACATATATGTATCGTTGGAACAGAACTCAAATTATACTTGTTTTTTCAATTCAACGCGGTCCGTAATCCGCTTCGCACATAATAGTATTGCTCAATATATATTTTCGGCTAGTATTTCATTTATTTATTTATTTTTTTGATAAACGTTGTTTTGATCGTTGCGGTGTCTCTCGTTAACGTTGGCCTTCGTCATCGCGTAACACGCGTACGCAAAAAATATGCGAGCGCGTTACGCAAACGACAAATTCCATTGGGTACACAGTAAACGCATCGACGGTTTGCGTCTTTCGGTACTCGCCCGACCACGGTTCTGGTCATCGGACGCGGAAACGCTTCGTCGGTCGTCCGAAAACCGGCGAACGTTGAGTATGGGTAGAGAGTTATCGCGACAGCTGATTATGTAGAACATTAAACAAGAATATGTTCTTCTCGGCTCGTCCATGGCTAACTGCGAGTATGTCGGACTTAACCGGCTGATCACGAACTCAGCGTAGCGGTGATTTTTTTTTTATCTCGCCCGTCCGATCGCCAAAGCTGGTTACTGAGGTCTCGATCGATCATCAATTTCTTCGGATACACATGATGTATTATTTTATTATACATACATACACACGCGCGAGTGTACATACGACACGTTATTGTGGTGGATACACACCCACACACACTCTAAATCGCAGCTGTCGTCATATATTTCGAGTAGGTACATACCATCTGAACGCGCCCCATCGTGCATAAAACGTCCAGTTTGGTTTTATTATTTTACCGGTCGATTTTATTCAATTCGAATGAAAACAATATAACATACAATCGTATAAAAAGACTCGATGTACACGCATAATAAATAATCAAAATATCTCTGTTATAAGACACTGATTTTCCGCAATGCGCGGGAGTATACTGCTGCACGACGATTGCGAAGAGCCCCGGTTGTTCATTAAAATATTATTAGAGTTATATAATAAAAACAACAAATAAATTGCTGTTCGAGCGCGGTTGCGACAAGGTTATAACGATGTTTTCTTGCATTATTTTCGCACCGATATTCATTATAATATTAGAATATTATTGTGTACGCTGAAACGTTTTCGGCCGCACATAAATATAATAACAATAATAATAATAATATATATATATATATAAGTTCTTAAGCTAAGGAATTCGACTCAGACTTAATTTGCGGAAAGGCGCGAAAATCGATTTTCAACTAGCTCCACCACACACACGCATATACAACTGCTGCTGTTGAAGTTACCCTCATCAAACGCACAAACTTAATAACGGGGCTTAGAGAACGGGTGCACCGTCACCGCCATCGCACGTCTGCATGGGAGCGAGGATATATACTACACTGCAAAGGTGAGGGGAAAAAATTCACAAGTAAAATGATTTCAAGTGCGCGGGAACACGCGACGGATATCCGCCGTCCATATATACATTTAATTCGTTCCGTTTCGTTTTTACTGTTACATGCTTCTCCGGTCGTAAAATAACAATAAATATGAAAACGATTTGGATTGAAGAAATACCCATATAACCAAGGTAGACGATCGGAAGAAATGTGGACGCCGACAAAAGGAAAAAGGAAGGACGGCAGATTTCAGTCTAACGTAAAATAAAAGGAGCGTTAATGTCCGAATTTTAGGGAAAACAACTTTATTTTTGAACGACCGGTCATCATTTGTCTTCGACGGCAGTTCGTGCAATACAACAAGAGTAGAACACTCTAATGTCGTTAATCGTTACCAGGGTCATTATTTTCGATATAATTTCACAGGGCGAACGACGACGGGTCCTCCTAATATGTATTGAAATGTATTATTTATAATAATTATATATTATCATATACGAGTATTCACTTTGTTCAGTTATTCCGACTGTCGATCAGTCGAGGTCATCGATTACATCGGTTTCGCGCTGATGAACCCTGTGACAGGGTCAAGACAAAACGTCGAATTTATTTCACATGCATCGCTCACTCTCTCCCTCGATCACGTTCGCTATTTCATAACGCAGCTCACCGTACAACAGAAACAGTATATTGCACGTGGTCAAAAACCGACCGATTCCCCGCTTACGGTTGGATATTTTTTTATTTTTTATTCGTTTGTTTTATTTTTTTGAGTTATTATACAACCAGTGTATATACGTTGTACGCAAAAGTACGGGGTGACACTTTCTGCTTTTCAACGGACGAGTTCACACATTAATATTACGTGCTACAATACGCGACGACTTGAGGTCATTACATCGCACGCGTGGCGTGCATCATCGATTCATGTACCTCACCAGAAGAATATTATAATATACCAACACACGCGTATAATTCAACGACGACGCACTCGGATGATTGTGTTCGATCCTCCTTTGCGTTTCTAAATTCATCACGTAATTATAATATCATTGCTCGTCAGACGCGTAGAACCCAGAAGAACTGGTGTGTCCTCGTGCGAACATAATACGTGTATTTTTCACTTTCGACAATCAACGCGAACAGCACTGCGCTTCGTTAGGTCTTATTGCAGTGTGCAAACACACGAGCGGAGCTTATGTGTGTGTATATAATAAATGTTTAGCTAATCTTAACCAATCACCAATCGGTCTAGTGATGAAGCGGCCATCAACAAGCATCAACGCGTGCAAAATGTATGCAAAAGATTATTAATTTAGTGAATAAACATTTTGTTTATTTTATTATTTATCTTCGTTTTTTTTTTCGAACTTCGAAAAGATAATAGCTTTTATACAGTTTTTGAATAAACATAAAAATACACGCTGACGTATAGCGTACATATTATGAATACAGTTTAATTGGTATTAAAATTAGCGTCGAGCTTATCGACAATTCTACGCGTACAAGCACAACAGTGTAAAATATAATAATAGTAGTGTAACAGTATTTATTTAATTTTAATCGCATATCGCGGTCGATGAGCATCGTAACCAGGCGGTCACGGTCCTACGCACGGACTTGTTACAAATTATTATAATTCGGTGTTAACATTGTAAATTCGACGTTTAAGACGTGTATGTATTTGCATTTCGTATACGAAAAACAGCGTTCGCGGATTGAAAAAAAAAAAAAAATTATCGGTTACCGGTCGAATAAGTGTATACCTACCACGACGGTGACGGTTTAATATAAAATATGATGTGTTAAATATATTTTTATTATTTTTTTTTTTTCAAAAGCGTGTAACACAAATATATTAGTTTTAATAATCAAATCGTAGTTCGTACACGTGTTCTAAAAACGGAGAAGAACATTTGGATATTTTTCACACACATTACGGTTTAAAATAAGACCGACGCCAATGAAGACGACTACCGTCCAGCAGCGCTTTTTTACACAATATAGTTTCGTATACATATAAATACAGTTAAATATAATATAGACGTGTCTAGCGACCCCGCCAGGGTTATTTTAAAGCCGGCGAACGCATATAGATGAATACGTCCGATTGCGATTACGTGTATATAATAATGATAAAAATAATAAATATAAATACGCGCAGAATGTACCGCTAAATTACACGGATAACGTATCTTGGGTACGTGAGTGCTTATAATATGAATGCACCTGTGCGTTGCACTCTCAGGTCCGCTTGGCGATGCTGCAGTGTGTGTTTGAGTGTGCATGTGAACAACAGAGGTGTATCATACTGCTGCAGGTATACACCGTAACGTTATTGTAGATCGCGATAAATACATAAAAAAAAACCCCTTTGGGGGTCTGCCGACGTCGGTTTTAATGCCGACTCGATTAACTGCACGCGTATCTATGTATATTTGCGGATGTATCGGAGGCTTAGTACGTACACTGCAGCAGAACAACAAAGTGCGCTTGTAAGTGTGTGCGTATTGTGTACGTTGTAATTAAGGATCAACAATTAAGCATATTTACGAGCTAAGTACTTGACGTAATAAAATATTAGCGTGTGTAGCGCGTGTATATACAGCACTCACACACACACACGCACACATGCAAATATCCATGCGTATTGTAATTTATAATATTGTACACGGACAGGCGTCTCGGGGAAACGTCAAAATCATCGCTTCGGGAATATACCTGCGCACAGCTCCTCGTCTGCATACTGCGATATTTTATTGTATTGATTTAAATCGTATAAACCGGTCGCGAGGTCCGCCGACGTGCCGTGGTTCGGTGGACGAAATAGGACGAAATATTGTTCGGTACCGCAGAATATATTAATATTAATACGATGTACGGTGTTGGTCCGGTCGTACGTACATAATTTCGCAACGGTTATAACTATAATAAAACCACGTAATGACCGTTTATATCCGTTTTCGCTGTTTACACGCGACGCTCGTAGTGTACAGCTATGCAGGCGGCTCGAATTAATAATAAAATAACACGACCAAAAAGTATACATGAAGGTATGTATTACAAAATTCGACCCCGGCTTTTTCGGGTGCCGAAGTTATGCACAAAGACCGTCAACTTTTACTTCGGTTTTCGTTACAAACAACGCGCGTGTTCCCGCATTGCTGTAAATATTTAATCGTATATTTCGCGTTTTCTTGCGGATTACGTATGTGTTTATCGATTTCCGAGCTTGTACACACAAACGTGGCCGAAAAAAAAATTAATAATTTAATGTTTTTATTGGAAATATTTTTATAATTGGCAATGTTCCGAAGCACAATTATTATTGTACACGTTCTACCTATTTTAAGTTTGACATTATCGGGTGCATATGCCAACTTTTTGAATTCGATATCGAAACGCGATAGTGTCTCCAACTGACGGTTTAATCGGAAATAATTGTCGGGTGCGTGTGTGATTCTTCGCTTCTAATAAATAATAGAAATTCAATTTCCGAAAACGTTTTAAGTTTTTTTTTTTTTTGGGTCATACATGAATGTTTTATCAGAGCATCGCCGGATGTTTTAAGGTCATCAACATTCGGACACTATCAATAATATACATAGTGTATACGTATGGTAAGTGGGTATCACGCGATAGAATTAAAAACAAAAAAACAATAAACGTACGGATACCTAGTAAATGACTGTGAAAAATCCGAGAGAGAACGTAGTACGCGTGCGATTCGGATTACAGTTCATTATCGATATATACATACATCAATACGGTAGGTAGACGTTTCGTTCGCAAGACCGACTCATTCCGCGGTGATAAAATGCGCTACGAAATCGTACGTTGCACTGCAGTAACAGGTCGTCCGAGAGTTCGCTTGGATAATAATTATCGTTAGGGAAAACGGGGGAAAAAATCACATGCTAAGTACAAATACGCGAGCTTTAGTCACGGGACGGATCGTGAGCAGGTGGGTCACGATCATCGCTCCGGCCATGCGACTCCGAACCGTCATTAGAGCTGGTTTAACAGAAGACATACAAAAGAATACAAAACCCAGTGCGCCCTAGGTCACCGAAGACGATTTGTCGCGTTCATGTACGCCGTCAGTGCATGTATTATATATGCACGCATTAAACCTCTGCAACACCACCGCGGCTCGTACAAACGAGTACGAGAGAAAATAACACGACGAAATTGTATTTTACACGAGAAAACGAATAGTAAGAAAACCCTAACAAAACACGTTTCAATTGTTAGCGGAGACCTGTAGGGATCTAAGTAGTCCACCGAATGAACTTGCCGGGTAGCCACTAACAGGCGCTCATCCGTCATTTATTTTATTGCAATTTGTAAACATGACATCAACATTATTGTTGATTTTAATTATACATTAAGGATATAAAAGAGAAACGATATTTCAACGGGTAATAATTTAAATTACGAAATTGTCTACACTTTTTCATATCGAGTGGCGTACGCAAGATCTATAGGTAGCTATCGTACCTACAACCCACACGGCTTGCGTGGTCGGATGTTATGTCATGCTCGACATATTTGTTATATTATATTTTTGGTGCTTTTACCACCACCAGCACTTCCGTTCTTACGGATCTCTCCGTGTATCGTAGATCACTCCTTGAATTCCTATCTACTGTACCCGTAATAATATATCGGTACTATTGTCGCGTTACGATATTTTTCAATATTGAATCGGGGACAGACACCTTTTCAGTTTTGTCGTTTTATATTGGAATGGAAATGGCATTTCCATTTATAAAGAACTTCTACCAAAGACCGTTCTCAAAATTATATAACAACGGTCACGGTGGCAAGGTGGAGACAGAGGTAACGACGATCGTTCAATTATAATTATTGCAATGTTTTGGAGTAGAAGAAAATGAAAACAATTTTAATATTAAAGTTTTCCATTAACAAACGATGGTATTGGATATTTATATTATATTATTATAAAATATAATACACACACACACACACACACACACACACACCATTTAAATTTAGAAACGATTGGAAAATATTTTCACGAATAATTCGTGTACTATGTCTCAAAACGCCCGTGAAAACAAAAAGAATTTAATGTCGTTGACATTATGGTGTTTTATATATATATACTTATATATATTAAACACTCAATTTTAACACTGAAAGTACAGAGAGCAGCGCACGCGTGTACACTCTGTTCTCATGACCACGTGTTTGTAAATTGAACAATTATGTACGATATATAGATATTATTCAAACACGATATTTGTGTCTTAAGCCGTTTAAACGGTTTCAATTAATAACCGAACTTTTTATGTGTTTCGACGGTAGGTGGTAATGGGAAGGGGAGTATATCCCAACACTATATAATATTATTGTGTCATTTATTTAATTTTTTTTTTTTTTTTACGCGCTTACATATTATATCGTTCGACCGCTGCAGCAGTCAGATCTCATCGAGGTGCCACCGTACATATTGTGACGGCGAGGACCAAACTACATTCCCGCATACATAAGTCTCCGATTGTGTGTATATATAGTGATGTACCTACTACTCGTATTATGTATTGTCTTTCCCGGTTGGTTATTTTTTTTATTTTTATTTTTGTTTTTCATCTCTCTTCAACTCTTACACAAAGTATTCGTCACCAACGCAGAGTGACGTCCGAAACCGAGAGTTTTAATGGTCAGTCATTTATCATCAGTTTCCGGCGGCGGCCAACGAAATCCCAAATGTGACGTACTTACGTATATTTTATGTATATATGTAGATATATACATAGAGATATGTAGAGAAAAAGATAAACATAGAGAAAGAGAGAGACAGAGACAGAGAGACAAACAGTCAGAAAGAGGTAGGTTTTCATCGTCGTCGCAACGACGAGGACTTGGAGCGCACGCGGAATGCGATTAAAATACAAGTGCGGCGGCGGGCATCGATATAGGTATATGAGTAGGTATGTAGGTGCGCAGCGAGGTGTGCGAACTCGAATTGGATTTTGGACGAACGGTAAAGACGAAATCGTGTCGGTCACTGATATCCGACTGCGCGGTCGACTTGACAATAAATCACGTAGTCACAGTGCACGGTTGTTTTCGTTATATTATTATTAATATTATTTTCCGCGTGAATCCATATCCGATTGGGGCGCTTTGCGGGTCTCGGTGATTGAAGACATCCGAAAATTCTTTCTGCTGAGATGCACAAAAGATTGCATTATTTAATATGAGCACGGGTCTATACGTCGTCTTTGTCCCCAACGGACCGGATGGAAAAGATGTCGCTGATGAAACGCGTGAAAGGCGAAAAGCTCCTTTCTTCTACAAATATATATATGTGTGCCGGTATATATTAATATATTGAAGATGAAAACGCGGTGGTGTACGAGACAAGCGCACGCTCGTGGGGAACACAAGTGGTGGTAGGAGCAGGGATCCATCGTCAGAGTTAACAAAACGGCGCGACTTTTGTCAACAAAGATCGGTAGATTTATATACACATAGGTATGGTATATACGTATACATAAGACGTTGCAAGCGAATCGATGTTCAAAGCCTCTTTGACATTTTTTTTTTTTTTAATATTCCCGAATGTTTATATTACTGAGAACTTATGTTATTATTATTATTATTTATTTATTAATTTATTTATTTATTTATTTATATAATACAGTTAAAACGATAGCGACAGCAGCGCTCCAATCGCGGTGGTATGAATTGACGATATCGCCGAGAATCAAAGATAATTATTTTTATTATTATACGTTTGGTTTCAACAAGAAATCGGTGATCAGAATTAGGCACGTTAACGAGTAAAATGAAAAATGTACTGTATAAATGAAAAAACACTACAAATATTGAACTTGAATATTATGGGAAAAATAAAAATAAAAATTAAATTAAATTGCGCGCTCTCATTATAATAGGTTTTTTGATAAAAATGTTTTCCTTCTCTTTTTCCGTTTAATTAATTTACAATTTCCTAATTTCATAATATTTATTATCACTATTAATGATAACGTTGCTCTAGAAATGAACTCTACAGCTTTAAGGTCAAAGAAAGCCGATTGTGGTAAACAAAACGGGAAGAACATATAAAACGTTTAATTTCACGTGATTTGCATACGGTACTGTATACTCACGGTATATTTTCTGACCCGTGTTAAAACGCGGATCGTTAATAAGTGCACATTTGAAACTGAAGATACATTGAACCTATATAAGTGCTATGCGTACCCTATATGTTTTAGTACGTAGGCTTACGGAGTCCGCGCAAGAAAAAAATCCGACGAATACAATAAATACGGTAGGACCTAACTCAATACATCTGTATACCATCGCATGTATACATGTATACAGTACTCATGACCGTAACGGATATTATTAGCCGATCGGCGAGTTCGTCGAAATGGCAAATTGAATTCCAATACGTGTAATATACGAGTACATACGAGAATATTACGGTCACGTGAAATCACCCATTGTGTACGGCGTAAGCACATATAACTGCGCGTCGTTTACGTTATTATTATTACTATTGGATATGCTCTCTGCCGGGTTCGGAGACACATAATTTTTACATTAATCGTGTATGTACGTATATATATATATATATATATATGTAATTGTAAACTAAATTCAAAGCTGTATCTGCACGACGGGTTACGCAACAATGCAATCAACTGCAAACGCTGTACTATTAAATTCTATTCATTATGCTAACTGCGCGCGCGCGTTTTTCGTTCGACGATTTTCACTGCACATGCGTTTGTATAATTATAATTTATTTCTATCTCAATGTTGGCCGTCGCACACATCGCTGTGTATTTCACGAGTCAAAGCTTTTTCACTCTTGTTTTTTTTTTTTTTTTTATTCATTCCTCCCTCCACCCCGTTCGAACAGTACAAGAAAAACGCGAGTGCATACCACTATGCATAAAGCACATACATATTCGTTTAATCATATACGGTCTACGGCACAAACATATGTGTTGACGCGTGTAGTATACCGACCTATGATATATATATAATTTAATACCTATATTTTTTTTCATTTTTTTTTTTTTTTTTTTCCAAAAGAGGGATTAATAATTGTATTTATTTTAATAATTTTTTTTCTCTCGTTCTCTCGTAATCCATTGGTGTAAACAGGTTATATTTGTGTGTGTGTATATTTATATAATAACAAAACAACGTTGACGTTGGATAAAAACTGACATGCAAACATTTGCATCTTTTACGCATCACCGCCGCCGGAACAGGAAGGCCAGACGACGACGACGACGACGATGGGACGTGAAACCCGACGAACAGAAGTCGATAATCTTAGCTCGCCAGAATTCTGTTATTATTATAAATCTTTTGTACACAATAGGACATATTATTACTGTAGCGGCGGGAAGAGGAATTTTCTCCGGTCGTTTCTTTACCCTATTTCCTCCACGTCCCACCGTAGACGTTAGCCATAACCGAGCGAAGCGCATTACCGACCTCATTAATTCGCCGTTGTGCGGAGTACGCGAGCAGCTGAAACAGCATTAGTATTAGCCGCGGCAGCGGAGAATCATTTCAACGAGTCCGATAAATCTTGGCCAAATTACGCGAAATAATGTTATTAATATTAATGTGACGCCACCCCGTCAACAATGGTGCTCTAGGTCTGGTAAACGAGGGAAGATGACGAGACGGGCGGCCGTTATGAAGCGTTAACGACGTCTAGGAGACGTGCGGTACAATGATGTTGTGAGATTTGCGGACCAGCGAGAGTGGACCGCGCAGTTCAAGTACGAGTAGGTACATTACGCGGGTATAGTCTCGCGACATTTGCGGCGGCGGTACGCGAAGATGTGGGAAATTAAAATAAATAAATAAATAAATAGAAAATAACGCGAGAACAACAGCAATTATGCACATTAAATATTATGATTATTATTACTGTTGTTATTACGACCGCGTGTTATATCTACGTGTACTTGTGCCTGCATCCGAGCAGCGTGCGCGACAGCCTCGACGACGACGACGGCGGAGGATCGCGGTACGTATTATATAAATAATAATAACGATAAATGCGGCGTTTTCAAGTCGGCGGGGTTAGGTCCGCGAAGTTTTATCCGTGCGTACGATCATTACCTATTGTTCGGGTTTAATGCGCGCGGCACGCTGATCGCGCGCTCCTTCCCGTAACGCACAGTTTAACGAGCGTGTACATATTATTTATACTATATATTCTTCTAGATCAATAAACATAATATTTGTACAATAAAACCGATCGCCTCTTACATGTACAAGCATATACGTACACCACTAGCAATACACGCGCGTGTACACGTTTGTAAATATGTGCAATGATTTCCCATGCGAGATTTGTTCTCCGTCCTGGTCATTCCCCACCGCTCCACCATTTCCCGCTCCTTGATGACGGTTCGCGAGCGTATCATTATTGTGCATACGTTATAATAATATTTTTTCTCTTTGCGCACGTTATTTTTCCCGTCGTATCTCCCGCGCATGCCTCTACGCACGGTCCATTTTACGAGATTCCGTACTTGGTATTTTATTAGTTATTATTATAACGTACGCGTTTTTATGTTTTTTTATCGTACATAATGATATTAAATCTAAAATATATATGTATATAAAATACCTATAAGAACATACACATTTACACACATACACGCAAAGCACACACACACACACACACACACACACACACACACACACACACACACACACACACACACACATATTAAATTTAGCGAGAAAGCGAAACGAACGCACGAAAAACGGCGCGCCGCGGCGGCAGTGAGCTGCACGGTCCAGATGTTGTCCGTCGATATTTTGTCTAAGCGGAACAGTTTTCTCTCGCAACACACATAATACAGTCAATATGCATTTGTACAAAAGAATGTTGGTATAATGCTGTTGTAGTACACGCTTACACGAAAAACCTTTTGCTCGCACTCAGATTTAGGGCATTTATAAATTAAATAAAGTAGAAAAAAAACTTATTCGTTGTCACATTCACTATAATATACTTAAAATGTACAACGCGAGGCTTCATACCCCAGTTTTTGATTTCACTGGATGAGTATGAAAAAACCATATTAGTGTGGAAAGAGAAAAAAAGCTTAAATATAAATCCTAGTCATGGGACAGTTCAAGATGCATAGTAATTTTAAACGGAAGAGCGGACGTGAAATTTGTTAGGGTTGTCGCGGTGATTTCCGAGTTTTTTCCACACTTTATGCTGATCGCATTACGACGAGGGACGTGTATCCCAACTCCCCGCCGAGGAGATTCGGAATTATAAGTGCCATCTAGAAAACATAAAAAAAAAAGAACCTTAAACGGACTTCACACGAACAGCACTGCACGTACAACATAAGGAAGACATTTAAAGGGCTTACCACCTTCTCCCCGCCGAGTAACTGGTTTTGTCCTTTGGTTTTTTTTTCCACCTACCACCATGCACTATTATTCTCTCACACCAGACAATATTGTGAAAGGGTTTACACCGTAAACATTTTATTGTTATCGTCATTCCGTAGTCGATGCGTGTTGTTTTGTGTATTACCAGAAATTTGATTTCACAAACGGTTTACACAAAAAGAAAAAAATGTGCGCTCTTTGAATACGCAGTAGTGGTCGAGCTAAAACAATGGAACGCTCGTAAACCTAACACTCACACACACAGACACACACATACACACACACACATGCACAAACTTAACGTACGCACGAAATTTATTTTCAGCTGCTTCCTCTGTGTGACGACGGCATAAAAAGCTCGTAGACTGAAAATCGATTTTTCCAAAACATATTTTTTACGTATGGGGAAAAAAAATAATTGTAATAAAAAAAAACATAATATATGCCAGAAATAAAACGCAACGGTCTCGCGCGGTTATGTCCTTACACAGCGTATGGGTTCGACTCGGAACAGGCGCATTGATACGAGCAATAAATGTATTATATAATATATATGTATAAATCGTCTCATTACAATATTCAACGGTCAATAAATAAAACCGTGCACCAGTACGACGCGACCAGAATGCATACAATACGGACTATTATTATTATTATTATTATTGGACAGTTGAAAGTGAACGGCTTATATAAATAAATAAATATATATAATGCGAAAACGCAGTGCGTGCTCGTATGCCGATGTGTGTTTTTTCTTTTGTTTTTTTCTTTTTTACTTGTCAAAATTCGTAGACATTGTACGTACATGGCACGCACATGCCAAAATTAAACAGTATATATATATATATATATGTGTGTGTGTGTGTGTGTGTGTGTATTTTTCCTTACCGCTTATATAATTGTTCTGCAGCTGATCGTGGTTCGGGAGAGATCAGACAATCGGTCAAACACCATCTAACAAATACGGGGACGGAAAGAAAAAACAAAAAAAAAAACCCTACATAAACTGAACGCTCAAGATAGTATAACTTCAGCGGGTATAAAATATATCATTACACACATATACACACACACATATATATATCACATATCGGTACCTGTGCACCGAATAACTACTGTCTAAGTAATAACTTCTCACTGATGGTGTACCATGATGCATTACCCGTTTTCGCTTTTTTGTTAGGATGTTAAGCAGAAAAAAAGAAAATGTCCATCAATAATATTGCATGCATAGGTTCCTGGGGCAGTGCTTTTTGTAATACGGCGGTGATGCAGCTGCTCTTGTTGTCCGAGCACGTTGACGATGCGAACGCAATCTCATCACTCGAGAGGACCGTAGAGCGCGGGCCGTTTCGCGAGATTACCGGACGAGGGGTCCGTCGAAGGAATCGATCTGAAATGTTTGACCCCAAACGCGGACGGCTCACGGTACATAAGCAACTATTGACATGCAAACCATAATGGAGAGAGAGAGAGAGAGAGAGAGAGAGAGAAAGAGAGAAAGAGAGAAAGAGAGAAGAAAAAGAATAAATAAAAAACAATTTCACGTCGTCATTATATTAATTGCGCTTCGCGAAAAAAATCCCAGTGTTTGGTGGTATTTATTTTATTTTTTTATTTCATTTTTTTTTCACCCCGTCGTCAGTCGAGTACGTGTCATCTCACGAATCGTGTGCGTGCTCATACACACATGTGAAGTATATACGTACATATAGATGTATAGATATATAATATAATGTGTTGTGACGACGGCGACGACAAGTAAAGCCCACGTATGCGCTGTTTGCGTATCTACGGGTACGCAGTGAGAACTCGAGGACCTAAACGATTTTCGAAATTTATCGTGTCCCTCACGTAATCCCGAGTCGGCGCGCGCACGCACCGGGCACGGATAGGCGCGTTCTCCAGCGTGCAAAGTACGCGTTCCGCGGAAACTTTCCGAGAAACGTACGGCGCATCGTAAACATACGACTTTGTTGTACACACGCGCGAGAACGAACCACGACGTACCGTATACTATTACCGTATACACTACTCTGCATACATGTGCTGTCTTCGTATTACTTAGACTTGAACGCGTCCGAAGGGTCCTAACGTGTATTACAATATATCTTTACCATGCAAGTAAGGAACGAAAAAATATGTTTTCATAATAACCTCGTGAAATATATTTTCCGTACACAGCGCAGTACAGTTGCGTTTTGTTAACGGATTATTTCTTTCGATCTTTTTATTATTATTTTTATTATAATTATTAATATTGTCAATACTATTTGTGAATACGCGCGGTCGTTACGGTTCGCTTAGCTCAACGGACAGTTTATATATTTTTAATTTACTTACTTATTTGTGTGTATCATTTTATCATTTATTGATTTTTTTTTTTTTTTTTTTTATCGTACCTCGATTATTAATTATTATGTACAAACACGTGCACGAGCATAACTTATAACATATACATCTACATGGGCGAGACGAGCATAAATGTGATCGCAAACATGTGTATATATATATATAGGGGTACGGAGACGTATCAATATTTGCATCAAACGTCCGACGAATGCCTCGGAGTTCAAAATGATAATTACCTACCAAACACATGCACGCGGGTTCGTGATATTTATTCAACTGGGCAATCCCGCAATAAACAACAGGGTAAATTACTATATACTGTATGTATGCGATTTACAATGTATGAAACATAGTATATTTGTATAGATACATGAACTGGAGATGAGCACAAATCATTTATTTAGGTACATCAAAGAGTTACCGTCGAAATATATCGCATGCATATTCGTATACATATGCGGAGGATATTATCAATATGTACAGGAATACGCATCAGGGGAGTGTTCTCATAGGAAGGGGATCAGGATGACAAATCATCATCGTTGAATTTATTTGTGTACGGATAAATTTACTAAGGCTACAGAAAAATCATAGCACATATAATGAATCTTGAAAAACATTGAAGTGGAAAATAGAAAGATGCATAATGCATAATGGGATTTAGTATTGCAGGTGTACTCTTTAACCACAGCACCTGGTAAAACATGTTCCACGTTAGAACGTGTAAAATGTGAAAATTATACCTAAAGATTCTGATAACATTTGTTTACATGGCCGGCGGTGATGGCAAGGAGACGCAGGCGGTCGCCTGAGGCGCCATTTTCAGATATACGTATTATAATATTGTTTGATAAAAATCCCTAAGCATTTTTATTGTTTGTTCCGAATTACGTCACTTCTAACACATATATGTCGTTGCCAGCGAATCAGTTTTTTAATTTTAAGTTGCTTATCATTTTTATAAATCACTGTTATTGATAAATAATTTACAAGTTGAGTACATAAAGTTTTACGAAAAAATATTTTCCAGTGTATTATAGCTTAGAGTTTGTTGTATGAAAATGGCGCCATTTGACCATTTTTGGCCTGAGGCATTATTTAGTCTTTCGCCGGCCCTGTTTGTTAATACTAATAATTATAAATGCTATAAACTGTAATTAAAATAAAATTAATATAAAACATAACGCTATCGGAAATTATTTGTTTTAGATTAGGCAAAATAAAACAAAATACTTAGAAGTTTACTGAAATTTATATTCTCTTTCCCCTTTCCTTCAATGAAAAATGCAGAATACGCCACTGAAATATGTACTCGTAAACATCTATTATGTACACACCGTGTGTACACGTCGTTAGAATTGGACGCAAATATAATAGGTATAGACGAAGCAATTTTATTTTATTCTCCTCGAACCGTTTATGAGTGCGAGTATACGACTCACAGCGTATACGAAAAGTAAAGAAAAAATATTAAAAAGTATGGTGTTCTGTACAAAATGTCTAAGAACGATATTAAAAACTGTTTGAATGTGATGTATAAATAAATATACCTAATGCTTGGTGTAGTATGTTTAATATGTATTACTGTTAGGTTAAAATAATTTAACGATCAACACGTGTTCAAATAGTCTGAAAGGATGGTGCAAAGCTACTTATGCTATTACTAAAATCAATATAGCTGTTAAAAATTGTCACATTTCCGCTGGATTTTAATTCTTGCTGAGGTACGCTATTTATATTAATGCAAGTACACCCGTGCACGCGTTACATACATAGTATAGGTATAATAATAATCGAGTCATTACATAGGTTATTTTAAAACACATATTTTTTGAAACGATAAAAACGCGATTCTCAATTAATTTTTTCAAAACTCAAACGACAATTTATTGTTTAGGTTTTTGTCTCGCTTTTCGTCAGTCATGGCCTCCTCACCATCACCGTAGTAAATGAACCTATATATTTATATAGTATGCATATATAAACGCGTACATTGGTGTATATATATATATATATATATATATATGTTGGCATACACGGTGGATGCGATGAATTGTGCCGAAAAACAATAGGGTCCTCCGTTTACACCTCGGGCACAATGGCACAGATTTCAGCTGCTTTCCGCCGGACAGATCCTTCAAGCTTCCGCCACGCCGCTTCTCTTCGGGCTCCCACCTCCGACAGTGCAAAAACAACAAAAAACAATTATCCGCCGCTCACAACAGATGAGAAATCGCTTTCGAGAGCTTTTGTGTTCATCCTCTCTCCGTCCCGTCTCCCTTGCTGTTCGTTCACTCGGTCTCTCACGTGCGGCAGCGCAAATGGAAGAGCTGCAGATATCCTCAGTATTTTGCAGAAAAATCGATAAGTAAGTAAGAGACCGAATTAAATTAAAACAAAACGTAACGATTATATGATTACCTATATCACTTATATAACAACTGCATTCATTATACTTATTTATAATTTCTACATCGATTTAAATCGACATGTCTTTTGCTACAATTTAACAATAAATACACACATACACACACACACACACACATATATATGCACGTCACGCAATACGAAGTATTCAATAGTATAAATATTCTTACGGTGTGTACCTATTGAGTGCGCAACAATTAATGTATACGCGTCGTATTGCAACAGAGTATGACAAACAATGTACCCGTGGTTTATATGCAAATGCATAAAATATGAGCGTGGCAATAAAACGCGGTCGGATCTGTATGCGTGCATGTTCCACGTCGGAAAATCGACCCGGGGTCGTCTTCCGGTGCGGCAGACCTTTGGCCGTCTGGCACGATGCGAGATCGACCGAAAATGCGTTCCAGGTACAGTGCACATTGTACCGCACGGTGTTCAGCGCAATAATAGGAATTGTCCACACACCACTCGCGAGAAGCACACACGGCCGTGTGTCCTTCCTCCTACCGTTGCCCATTAAACGGAGTGTTACCCGCGCACAAAAGGATCCTGAAAACGTCTTGTTCGGGCGACAGGTATGTAAACACGATACGCGCGGCATGTTATGTATGTGCGCGCACGTTATCGTTATTATATTTGTGGACGTTGCCACTGCCGTCGTCAGTCATTGTGCGAGTGTACGCAAAGAAAAAATATATACCGATCGATAGGAAATAATTCCCGATGAAAATGGCTCGGCGGGGGAGTGTGACCGAAGGGTGCTGCTGCACATACATGCGTACACGCTGGCACACGATTCTGACAGTTTATTTTACGATCATTTCTTTTTCACACACGCACACGTGGTACAATATCCTTTTTTTCCTCCTCGTCCTTTAACGAATTCCGCCGTAATAAAATAATGTACAACGGAGATGGTCGGACGCGACAGCAGTATACTATTTGTGTACAATACAATGTAGATGACAATAACAACGATTTGTGGAAACGTCTTAAAACTCGGTTTTAGCGCAGGAATTTCGTACAAAAACCCTTTCCGTACAAACGCAGCACGTGTTGCAGCCGTATGACGCCGCAGCATGTAATTTATAAGTAACTGTAATATTGTGTATGTGTGTAATTGTCATTCAGTTTATCGAGCACGACGGAAATGAGCTCGAACATCGTGTATCGAGCAATTTTAGCGCAAGTATAACGATACAGTATGCTACGATTACACCGAGACAACGGTATTTTATTAATTCATTAGAACGGTAATCGAAAAAAATGGGTTGCTATAGGTTGTTGTTCGCGATTGACGGTAAGGCCGTCGAGAACGCGAATAAAGTTTGACCTTTTTTTTATTTTTTCAATACATATTTATATGTAATCAATTTTCTATCGAATAACTTGTGCGCGTATTCGAGAGATTAATCGCAATTTAGCTTCGAGTGCGTGCACGACAATTACCTGTCGCGATTACGTGTACGACCAGGCGAATAGAAGGTCAGACGGAAATCGCCGTATTCGCGTGCACGCACGCGTCACCCCCAGGGATGTTATTATAAAATAATGGTACGAAAACACAACGGCAGAAGCTATATCTTTTGCGGTAGAAAATGGAAAAGTTGGCTTGGTTTTATATACATCGACTTACGAGTACTCTCCCCGCGTACGAGCTCGTGCGTATACACACACACACACACACACACACACACACACACACACGTTATGTGTACACATACGCGTCTACGTATACATGTATATGAACCCAATCCGTCCGTCCCTCCGGCGGCGGCGAGGGAAGCGACGTTCACTTTTGGCAATGTTTACCTATGCGTTCGTATAATACGTGTATATATATATATAAATAATACGTACGCACCGAAAGGAACACATATTTTTCTGCGAAAAACGTTCTATTTACTTTTTGTCTTTTTTTTTTCTTTTTTTTTTTTCATTTCTCCGTTCGAGGCGGATAAACACGTAGTGTATGGCTTTCCCTCGCGGCCAAACCAACGCTAGACGTCTACCGTGTACGTATACATTCTATGCTCGTGAAATACGCGTTTCAATGCGCGTCCGCGTGTACACACACATGGATACTCGTCGTTCGGACGATGAGGCGGGAAGAAAATCGCAACGAATTCCGAAAAAATCAGTTACCGTACGCTTAATTCACACGTTGTACGATCGGTGCCCCCGCGTATAATCATAACTACTGTAACTTGGGTGCAAACGTGCGTCTTACCCGTATACTGTATACACAGTATACACAGATCCAACGCCGGAAAACGTGGCTGCCCACCCTGTACACACACTCTGGACACATGCTATATACGTGCACTTGTTAGTGTGTGCCTACGGTAACACCAGCCATTCTGCAACGTTGTGTGCGCACACGTTTCGACGATATCGATACGTCATCGCGGGAACTAATATGGAACACGGATGACGTTCGGTACCGTACACTTGTGTCTCTGCTGTACACGTGCAACAGAATTTATACGAAAAATTAAAATATTTGTACATATATTCTATAATTACGGAGATACACATGCTACGCTACCGCGTGAAAAACCGAAAATACCCAACGGAGGAGTAGGAACAATTTAAGTAGGCTACCGGGCTTGACCGCAACGCGACATTGTATTTCTCTTATTATACTCGGTTGACACGTACACGGAGCGCGTTTTACCGCTACAAATATTATAACACGCTCACTGCCTACAGTGAAACATAAACTCAGGCCCGAACATGATCGTAGTGTATCCGTTTTCTGGAAGGGGTTTTTTTTTTTTTCGTCTCCGGGTAACAAAACGCAGGTTAGCTACCGCATGAATAATATATACAGCGGTCGACGACTAGAATGTACGTTTTTGAGTTTTTTTCCACCCCAAGCTTCGGGTAGCCACGTTACTCGAATTACTCGAGGTGTAACGTAGGCATAGATAGGTAGTCCGGGTGACTGTTACACTGATACTGATAATTATTATTATTATTATTATTATTATTATTGTTTACAATTAATACATTATTATTATTATAATATGAATAGGTACGCTACGTGTTGTGTGAAACAATTATCTTTGTTCACAGATTACGGACGGTAAACAATTTGCGCCAGAAATTCATCAAACTGAGAACTGAATTATCGAATTCGAATGATTATGATAATTAATTTGTTGTGTGACCGATCGTTTACAGGGCTTGAACGATTACGGTTGTTTGTGGTACATTTTTATTTATTTATTTACGGAATAAATCCATTTATATACATATATCCATTTACATGTTGTGGACCATGCGTAAGGTGTTAATAGATAATAAATAGTGCAACACGGTTGTGCTTTGTACTTTTACTTACGTCCGAATGCAATATACAATATGTTGTATAAAATATCGATCGTGCATTAGACGTGATATGTGCGCATCGTCGTCGTCATCTCCGCCTATATCGATCAAGTGCACGCCGTAAATATCGTCGGTAGCAATGGCGGCCATTATTTTTACGATATATAGTTCGGCCGAAACCACCGCGACCCCGAGAAGCAGATCAACTCGAGATAACGGCGTTCGAAAAGACGATAATGCGATAGGCAAATAAACGTCCACGGAGTCGACTTAAAACTTCTTGTTTTTATTTTTATTTCCTATCAAGATTACGGTTCCGTTGCAGATTATGTATTTTGTGTACTCTTGCGCGCACATGTTGAATCGATGGAATCGCTTTGGAAAAGTATTGAAATGAATGATTAACGAGTTAATGAAGAGAAATAAAAATAAAACTTTCTACATCAAAATATTAAAGCCGATACGTATACATAGAGTGGTTTGATGATTCGGCAATAATGTTTGAACGATCGGCAACCACTTTACATCGTTGTTACGATAAAATCGAATTATGTTTAAATATTGGCTTTTCGATAAGAAAATTCCGAATTTGTTTATTTTTATTTTTTATTTTTTACCGAATCGGTAGCTTATACATAAATTGGATGCGGGTTTAAACATAAAAAAATAGTTTAAATAGATTAATTCCGACATGGTGTATTTGAACAGAACACGCGCAAACAAATAATGCACACGATTTATCGAAAACGGAAATAATAAACTTCCAATACGATAGTGTACACACATATTCAGTCGGTTAATATACGAGTACCATAGTAATACATATTATCTGAAGTTTGAAGTTCACGGACAATTATATCCGTAAGGAAAAAAACGTTCCAATGAAAAAGAACGCGCGTTACTTGGACGATGGGTAAACTTCCCACCGAGTGTACTATGTATGTATAATAAATGACCGCAGGCAAGTACACAATATAATGTTATCGTCCACATTTATCGTCCGCGGATGATGTGTTTAGCGCGTCTATGCGTACACTGCTATGTACCGGTGTGATAACAGTACGTATAGAAGATTCGACGGCTCGATTGATTGTTTTAATCCAAGTTTTACAGACGCTCGATAATTACTTTATGTATTCAATTCGACCTAAGCAGAAACCGTGAAAACTCGAGTTGCGGCGCGAATAAGGAAAAACATTTTCCATGGCGATCCGAGGACGGCAAACAATATTATTGTTTGCATGAACCTATTGACTAATTTTATGAACTAGTGATCTAGTTGATAAGTTCATGATTATATACGCGTCTTCATTACCGTTTCGGAAACGAACATCGGACATTGAGCCGACGGACGCAAGATTTACGTTGCTCGTTTCCGATAATCTACGAAAAACACGTATCAATAATGTAACTGCATGGGACGAACAGTCGGTTTAAATCTGCGTATAGGTTAATCCATTTATAAGACAATTTAGGTATTTTCAAAACCGTGTCTATCGTCTTCGTGCGTAATAATGGTTGCGTATAATGAAGAACAATTAATAAAACTGTTTTTGTACTTCGAAAGACTTCATAAGACAAGTGACGGGCACGCGTGCTGCTATGTACGTCATCAAATCGATTTCCCCGCAGGTTAAAACTAATTATGCAATACACGGTGAGTGTTGTGTGCGCACGAATGTATTTTATCGAATTTACGTATCATTTTACGAATCGATTTTATTTTTGATTGTAAAACCGAGTAATAGTTTAGTCGAAGTCGCATTCGTTTACTCGTCAACCCAAACAGTTCAAACCAAAAAAATGGTTATAAACATAAAATATGATGATTCAGAATCTAAAGTTTAGGTCATGACCCGTGATAACTTCAACGGTAACGACGTACCGTTGGTACATGCATCCGTTCGACTTAACCAGTTGGAAACGTCACGACGCGAGGGAAGATCGAAAAACTTTAGTTTTTCGCACACACTGTATAATTACAAAATAATACTAGATCGTATCACACAAATCGCGTACCTATTGCGAACGGGAAATCGCATTGAAATAATGATAGTTTTCCCCCTCCCTCCTTTCTTCGTAGAAATACTTTTTATACAAACGTATTATACCACTGCATAATATAAGAATGGAGAACATGGGAGGAATCTACACGTTTGTGTTATTACGAAAATAGTTTACAAACAACTATGTGTATTATACACCGCCATGTAGCAGCAGCAGCAGGTAAACTGATCTGATTGAAACGCTCTCGCGTGTTTATGCTGCGTAAAGGTATTTCCTGTGTTACAAGAGAAGATATAATAACATAATTTGTTTATCGGACGATTCTGTTTTTTCCACCCATTTTTTTAACGGGTTTTCGGATAATAATCTTTGCACAGAATGAAAATCGTGATTATAATAATATATATCAAATATATATTTATATATAATAATAATAATATAAAATTGTTATCGCCCGCCAGATATAGATTTGAGATTTTTTTTTTTAAATAAAAATGTACAAAAGTTATCTTTGATAGAAAAAAAGCCGAAAAAATTAATATACTTATTGTGTATAGAAAATCTCTTGAACACAACTGATTTCAAAGTAAGCACTCGCTATAGATGTTAAATGCGGAAGCTCTCTGATTGGTTAACATATTTTGCAGCAATATATAAACTCACGGCATGTTATCGAGCGCCTGAGTAGTGACAAATTAAACGTTTCGAATATTATTAAAATATCATTGTTTCACGTGTCTGTATACAGCAAAGCTAAACACACTAGTGTCGACGTACTATTAGCATATGCGCATTCGACGAAACACCGAAACCGGGAAAAACGCTTCTTAGGAGGCGCGTGTCGTGGTCGAGTATATTTTGTGCAAAATCACGCGACGGCCGAGACGAAAAAACAAAATCAAACACCAAAGGCTCATCTCGGAAACTCGGATTTGATTAGTGGAGGTTCTACGCGGCGAAAAACCCTATGTGGATATGATACACACTTACATACGTATTGACGTTTACCACCGACGACCCGGTTCACCGTCATGCACTCGTAATCTGCCGACGATAATATACTAATTAAAACATAAATATTTAATAAACGACATGTACCTACGCGTTTATTATACACGGCAACCGAATAAATTAGTTTTTGGAAAACGTATTAATATAATACATACCTAATGGTTTTCGATATAATTCTGGAGGCCCCGGGACTTGGCAAGGAATACCGCATACACGTTTGAATACATCGTTTTAAATAATATTATTATGCATACATACACGTGTACGTGTGTATGTTCGCAGCGTTTGTGTGAACTAGTTTCCGTGCATGCTACTCGTTTTCGTGGAGCAAAAGGGTGGCTACCGTCCCGCGTTGATTAGTCATTACTATTATATACGATCTAATACGTACAATAATAAAATACATATTTTATCGTTCAGCCTCCGCGGCAATGATCTCTGTCCGCTCCGACCTCCTCCTATATCTCTCCTGTCTCGATCGCTATATCATTATACATTTCTGCGAGAACATAATAATAATATTTAAAGTGGTATTTATTTCATTTCGGTCGGTAACAAATGATCGTGCTCACGCTCCTATACCTGTACTATGGTGTTCCGAACGGTGGGAAAGTAACTAGTATTAATATAATATGTATTATAATATGTTTAAAAAGATTTTTCGTGAAAAATTGCATTCAATGGAAGGCGGCGTTACACGCTTTATCACTCGAGAGGCGATTTTTTTTTCGTCGTGTTAATGAGTATCTATATTTTTCATATAAATATCGCGTACATTCACGGGTCGTCTCGACGTGAGGTCATACATGATTATCTTCTAAATTGTGTGAGCGCGCGCCACACACACACACACACACACACACACACACACACACACACACACACACACACACACACACACGCACTCAAACACAGACACACGCACAAATCCCGCGGCGCGATTTATCTCGACGCGTTATTATAATATTATTATCTCGTCGTTATACATGGTAGAGGTCAATAATATATACGAATAATATACGCCTCCGCTGTCTAAAAGAATAAAAATATATATTACCGACGCAGCGTCCGAAATGCTTCCCTCTCTCTCATTCTCTCTCTGGTAAACGTAGTCGTATCATGTATACGTGCAGAAAATACGACACAATAAACGTGCCGATTTCACAAATATTATACGCACGCAAATAATATATTATTACATTGTCGAACACAACAGACGCTATTTTATTGTACGTCGGATGGCAATAAATGTGTTCAAGGAAAATGTCCAACAAAAATATACATATTATATACTGTTGCGATATTGCACAGAAAATTATTACCTACACGACGGATTTTGTTGTTGCATAGTTGTGCAGTTTCGCTGTTGCAGAATTTAATAAAATCGATTTAATATTATAGTATACAAATGTGTGCATGCATGTATATAAATAATACATGTGCGACGGAATTTCATGAAAGATGTATACCATTATTGCTGTGTAATGCTATTTATTATAAGTCATTCAAGTTTGTGTGTGTGTGTTTGTGTTTGTTTATATGCTTATGTTAGTATGTGGGCAAGCAAGCTATTCATTACGATTTAAAAAGCCTCTTAAAAAAAAAAAAAAAAATTAAGCGATTGCGAATTTATGTAGTTCGACTAATATTTTCTGCACGAATAAAAAATAGTTATTCACGAAGTAATTTCTTCTCGGATTAAAATTATAATAATTTAATAAGAAGCCATAAGTGTGCAGTGTGTATATTATATACTGCTCAATTTATTCATCTTGCTATTTTATAATGATTTTTTTAAAATTATACGTTCTACTGCTGAGAATCTTATTATTATTATTATTGTATTTATTTTTTTTTTTTTTTTAATTTTTTTTTATTGCGATTACAATTGTACATATAACTGTAAATAAAATAATAACACGAGATAAAATAATATTTTATATTATTGTTGTTGTTATAATTATTCGACAAGGCATGCATAGATAGGAATTCGTTTAAGGTAAACCGATTTGACGATGTTTTGGTTAGGGACTAAATTACTTTAGTTTTACATAAAAAAAAAAATTAAAAAAATAAAGAAATCAATAAAAAGTATTAAAATTGTGATGACTCCATTAATATAATACAAAACGGAATTCTATAAAAGAATTAAAACAAGATGGGTTTTTTTCTGTTGTTCAATATCACTGCTATATAAAAGCAGTGATAAATTTTTATATATTATAAATGTTTGATGATATATCATTAAACGTAAAGGAAAAAAATAGATTTTATTGAGAAGAACGTATAATTTTTCATTCAGACTGTTTTATGTACACCGCGAGTGCGTATAGGTACGAATCCGGTTTTATACCATCCGTAACCAGTTCGGTATGGTGTAGGTATCTATGTACACAATTGTCACGCGGCATTTTCTACGTGTCAGCGGAAAATTTTTGATTTTGTAATATGTACGTACCGAAAGCAAGAAGACGTGTACGTGCGCGCGTAGTGCTTGCACGATATTTCGGACGAGGATTAATGTAACGGAATGTGATACGTTAGACGGCTTATTGTTCGGAAAAAAAAACCTATTGGTGGTCAAGCGAAAAGATCATAATAAATAAATATATACAACCGTTCGGGGACCTGTACCTATACATTAGATGTGTCTAAGAATAATGCGAGAAAAGTGTATCGATAAATCAAAGAGAGGAAAAAAAACGGTACTGCTCTATCCGGTCGTGCTTTATCCGACGACGACACGAAGACGCGTCGAGTCGATAAATACTATTTGGCACTTAATTCGACTGGTTTATAACACCTCCGACGACGGCAGATAGTATAACGCCTATAACGGACTAATGGACTTTTGCGTGCACATGCCAGTCTTGTCTTGATAGAGAGAGAGAGAGCAG
This sequence comes from Sipha maydis, assembly GCA_034509805.1. Taxonomy (NCBI): domain Eukaryota; kingdom Metazoa; phylum Arthropoda; class Insecta; order Hemiptera; family Aphididae; genus Sipha; species Sipha maydis. The sequence continues at coordinate 108,120 of JASXSY010002084.1, forward strand.
AATAGGATGGTGGTCGGGTTGAACATATTATATTGTATACACACGGAAAATAATACATACCTTTTTACTAAAATATCTATACATGGACGACGAGTGAGGCGGGGGTGGACCAACCCATTAGTCGAGTTAATGTGTTTGACATCATCAATGTATATATATAGACATTATAATAAGTGTATATGCAACGATGAGGACGACTTCGACGACGACGACAACGACGTGACAGACAAAAACAAATAAAACTTATTTTTTCCCACTCATATGTATATATGTGATCAGATATCGATATACATTTGTATATATATATATATGTGTATGTATGTATGTATATATATATATATATATATATATATATATATATATATATATATATATATATATATATATATATATATATATATATATATATATATATATATGTATATGTGTGTATTGATGCGTGCATATATTATTAAACGTACAACACTGAGGCATAGGGCGAATGTTTAAACTTGAGAAATATGTGAGTGATTCGCTTATTTTATTATCTTTTATACTAATTTGAAATTATTGAAAAACTACTAAATATGGTGTACATTGTTTATAGCCTCGTTCATTAAATTCCTTGCTAGAATCTCGTAAATATATAACTATAAAAACTATAAAGCGTACTTACATTTTCTATATGGAATATATACCTCGTATACTCGTATACTTGTAATATATGTAATAAATTGGAGACCTACTAATATACGAACATCGTTAAGCCGTAAAGATTATACTGAAAATGTTCATATCTTCGTGGGACATGCTGTATATGTAATCAATTTACTTGCATACGAGGGTGCTTATTGCATAATATACAAATGTGAGTGTATACTGATTTCCTAAAATTATCCGACTGTAGACACAGCACTATATCTGTTCGTTTGTGTTTAGTCGACCGCAATTAATCGCCGCAGACACACACATACACAGATAGTTACGTATACATATATGTGTGTATGCTTCAAAACGCACCGCAAATACGCTTTTCCTAGGAATCCGCGTAGATCATAAACAAACAATATACGCTCTTCCGTACATAAATATATACTGTACGTGCAATATGGAAACGTAAACAGACGCGATGAGGTTTGTCTTTTGCGTTATATATATATCTTCTGGTAGGACGGATAGATCACTGGTCATCGTAATACTTACCTAAAACAAATAAGACAAAAAATAATTACTAATTTACCAATGGAAAAATAATAATAACAATAAAAATATATAACTTCGATATTATAACGCGGTACGGCTGTGTACATTTTATACATCATTACGCAAAAAGAAACGGATGAAATCCGTGGACTAAATACGTATATAAAATAATTTTTATCGGGAAGAAGGAAAGACAGTATAAAAAACAAACGGGTTGTGACCTTTAACGAACTACTCCTCTTCCTGTTGCTCTGTGTTAGATTTACAACGAAAACGTCGAGATCCATTTTTCGGAAACTTCAAAAAACAAGGAAATAGCACTATTCGAAAGTGTAATATACTAAATGAACACACACACACACATACATACGTATATCATTATAATACAGTACGGCCGAGTAAAACGATATAATAAATAGCTGCAGGTATGTATAAAATATACACCATGCGTGATGCTCTCTTCGCAGCACCGGTCACCTGCACGCCGCATTGTCTTTTTTTTTTTTTACACGCGCACTGCCTCCGACGCAAATCGAATTCCTATATTATACATCATGAGCACGGCGGTGGTGACCTTTCACACCCTCGGACACCTATACTCGTACTCGTATACGTATATACCTTTCAATCAGTCGACGAAGAATAATGGAAATAAAAGTAATAATAATAACAACGGCGACCAGAAGAATGAAACGCGCGCACGGGGAGAACTGTATGCACGCGCGCAGGGGTTAATGGGTTGCACTCGGTTGGTGGTAGGTAATAATCGTGCGTATATCGTACATCGTACAGTGGACAGCATTAAGCAGCAGCAACGGTAGAGATGATGGCTATTGATCACCGTGTTGTACGATTAAAATATTATTGTTGCACACGAATCACTGCGGCTGCGACGCCCGCACAATAAAATAATAAAAATAAATAACGTTTCTCCCGCACTCAGGATCGTAGGGTACCGTCAGTTGCGACGTCTCGGAATTCGAAAATCGAACAATAAAATTTAATAATGGGAAAAAGATGAATATAATCCGTGCGAGCACATCGCGGAGAAGGAGATAAAAAAAAAAAAAAAAGAACTTAATTTTCTGTCACAGACACTAATTTTAACACATCGCGAAGGGGTGTGTGCATGTGTGATGCGTCGTTATATTACCTCGAGTGTGTATTATTGTATACGTGTCCGTAATGGGTTTTCGTGCGGCGACGGTCGTCCATCAAAACACACGCTGCGTTATTATTATCATGTATTGTAAACGTCCACCGCCGTTACCCAACTTTTATAACCATTATTATATTGTGTAATAACGTGTGTGTACGGCTCAAAACATGTCAATGGTGTAAGATGTGGATTTTGGTACGATAGGGAGGAGAAGACGCTTAGAACTCGTGAGGCCACGGCAGTGCGGTGCACAGCGGAATACATTATTGGTGTACACCAGACAATTTGAAATTTTTAACACGAGATCATCATAATTCGAAATTGAATCATCGGGGACGACACTGTGCACTCACGTTATGCACCCGAACATTAGACAACGCGAAAGAGGGTATGCGTGGTTGAACGAGCCGAAGACTAGCGCTGATGAGCAAGATTTTCCCTTCGGTCTTCCGTAGACTTCGCGTCCGAACCTTATTGATTTCACCGGCAGCCGGATGAGTAACCGGGGATCCCGGATCGTTTGAAAAATGCTACACACTACACGGTTATAAGCGTTTGTTGGAAACATATACACCTAATAAGTATAAATTGAAGTGCAGAGCTTCTCATTTGAACGTTATATTATTGCATGCATGCGTACGCAGATATATACGGCGCAGAATGTACATAGGTACACGGCCTCTGCGTGTGTCGTGACCGGCGAGATGATTAATATCAATACGACTGCGGGTAACGCAAACCTGATCCTGTATACGCTGCGAGGCACGCACGCACGTACGCACATAGACGCGGGCACACTAGGCAACGCGACGTCGCAGCGAAGAATCTGTACCACAAAACGAGATAAAATAAAATAAAAATATCAGAGCAATAGGTCTACTGCAGCGGTATAAAATACGACGAACTTGTAAAAATATGTACATATATATATATATATATACAAGAGCAAAAATGACATCAATAAGAGCATTGTTTTATTGTTTATATACGGTCGGCGTTCGGCGAGGCTGCAATTGTTTCACGCGAAAACATTTATGTTTGAAGAAAGTAATTTGTTTTCATTAAAAATTAAATTACTTTTATAGACCACCGCTTTCGAAACGGCGCGATCGCATTATTTCACGTTATCACAAAGTTTACTTGACTTATTGTTTAATTTAATTTAATTTTTTTTTCGTCCACCCTTACACCTTTTGTACATACCATTCACTATTCACGTCGAATCGATTATACTACTGCACTTTCGAGTGTTCATTTCGTTTTCATAATTTCGAAAAAGTTTTTCCTCCCTTCCTCATTATACCGTTATCCATTCTCTCTTTCCTACGTTCTATCGTCGCCTCAGTCTCACGTATTCGTATGCATAAATATATACATATTTATTATATATACGTCGGTACGATACGACGACGACTTTTGAGGGCATTGTTATTTTTCATTTTCTTTTTGGCCACTAAGAAACGCGCGCATCGCATACGGATAAAATACTGATTTCGAAAACGGGTAATTACAACTGAGAAAGGTATTAAACGAGAACGAATGGCGTTCCAGCACCGCGTGTAGTTCGTTGAAACCATATACTTAATAAAAATAAACATCGAAACGTAGATGCCAACAAAATATTTGAATTGTACGTAACTGTCCATCCGCAATCCGTTCGGTGTTTAGTTAATTGTTTTCCGTAATGTTTTCAATAATACATAATAATATTTTTTTCTTCCAAAGACGACTGATCTAAGAATAATTATATCTCGATCTTTGGCGACCGGCGCAATAATTGCAGCAGTTGACTTTTCACGCGGTAACTCGTAACGCTGTTGGCCAACGGTGTAGCCGATTTATTTCATTGTTCAATCTTGTCTTACAACGATACACTAATGTTTTCCGTGTACCGGACACAGAAACGACGAGTACGCGACCGACTAGAGAAAGCGCGCGCAAGCACCGGGACACATCACCGGCGTATTGTCGCGCCGCGTGCACTGCATTACAATACAAATCTAAATAAATACAACGTGTAATGTTGCCATATCTTTTCCTACACTTTTAAATCCAATTTGTATTGCTTTGATTCACTTCCACGCACTACACGCGTACAAGAATATTATTACTGTGCGCGCTGTCGTATTTTCGAAAGTTTTACACGGACAACTTGTCTTATGGTGGTTCTCTCTTAACGTGTCGCGTTGTACCTGTGTTATACGAATTGTTACGCGACGTTCTGCAGCTTCTGCGCGCATTGTATTATCTGCGAACAACAGCGTTTATTATTGCGATTATTACTAGACAACGCTAATACTGCACGTGTAACTCGGAAAAGGATTTCGCGTAGTATTTTCTAGAAACGCACTTTCGTCTCTCGTTCTACGGTCCGTGCCGTGGTGACGGACATAACGGTCGAATTTTACGTCGAGCCGGCCGCCGCTAATGAGATATTTTCATCTTTCGAATATTATTGTTGCCGTAATAACAGGTGCGCTCAGACGACCACACGCTCTGCCGACAAGGACACGGTGGTGATGCGTTTCATGACGACCGGCTGATCGGCGTGAACAAAATGTGGTCGACGCCACCGTTCACAGCGAAGTTCTAAATCGCATGGAACTATTAAATTTTTTCGCTCAACGCTCGTTTGAAAAAAATCCCCGTTACCTCTGTAACACATAGGTATTTAAATACGTCGGTTTCATAAGTAGCAGAAAGTACGGAAAAATAAAATACACTGTTTATAAATCCCTGACATTATGTAAATAGGATTCAAACGGTGGATGAGAAAAATATTTTGTTTTAGTATTACTGTTACATATATAGTGTAGTCGAAGAAAAATAAATAAGTAAGCGTACGAAACTTGAATCGGCGCCGCGACGACAGAAGGTTTTGCACATGGTCGGAGTGCAGACAAATCTGTGTGGAGGAATAGAAAAGGTGGTACGAAAATTCAGTGCATTTCTCATTTTTTCGACGCTATTATATAATATTAATTTTAGCGTATATATTTTTCTTCGAGCGAATCGGTTTTTTCTCTGTACCTCGCAGACAACCGAAATGTGAGAATATTTTACGTCCACGTAAATACAGCACACGTATACGTGGCTACACACATGCTTACAGTGCACTCTTTCGTTGAAAAAATTAAAAAATAAAAAACCGTTTTTAAACGTGAGCTTGTCAAATGTTTATTTGATATGCGGTGAAATGCGATTTTTATATTATATGAGAAAAAAAAAATCCGTAACGAATATTATTACTGTACATGTACTCCGCAGAGTGGTCGGATGATATTATTAAGAACATTCGTAAGAAGATTTGAAATTTTCATAAATATAATTTCATCATCTTTCAGTTAGATGGGATTTTAAGAAAAAAACAACAACCTGAAAGAATAACATTATTTCTATTGTTATTAAAGGTTCGTATTTAAATACCACAGACGTCTGATAATAGTCAAAAAGGTTTTAAGAGTAAACAGAACGAATTACGCGCAAACGACAAGCATAACGTTTATTTTTCGTGCAAACGATGGATTCATGAAAAAAGTTTAGTAATGAATACAACACCAGAGAAGCAAATAAAAATCTACTTATAGAATACAATATAAAATATATTATCACGTAATGTACAATCGGATTGAACCACAAAACGGTGATGATGGTATATATTCACTTTTACGTAATGGTGAATGGTCGTGGGTTCGCGACAACGTTGAAAGGTGATCATTTGGATGTAATGCAACAGCATAATAAATATAAACCATGTGAAAAAAGTTAACAGCTCATACGTATTTATGTATTTATTTATATTTATAAACATAAATATGTATACATAAAAATATATTGAATTAAGAAAGGAATATTTGATTAACAATTGTTTTTAAGTAGATTATAAGATAAACCTAAACCGCGTACATAATGACGTGGACGACCACGACTCTAAGACTTTGAAGGCACTGTTTGTTTTTAATTTAGAAAAAGTAAACGCTCAAAACTCGTTACCAAGTTTTTAAGTGTATTGACGACGTCCCTTCTCCGACCGCCGTATCAGACGTGTACACTCGAAACAGCAGTGAACTCGTTTGACGCGCGAAGTAACGTTATATTTGTATATGGATTATTATATACTCGTATGTTGGAAAAGGCAAAAGGGTTGGCCACGAACACTGAGTACTGGGAGAGGGGACTGTGTTTCTATACCGACGGTTCAATAATATAATGATAACAAGCACAAATATTATTTCAATATTCTCTACGTTTTGACTGCTGAAACCGGTCAGATATATTATTATATATATATATATATATATATATATATATATGGTATTATAACATAATAACCAAAATAATAATAATAATAATAATATCTGGGCTTATATTATATGTATATTATATTATATATTATAATATATTTCGCTACATCATCGTTATTGTATCTTTATAGTCTGTACGCATTTCCTCAGTACAACCACCCCCGACCCTTGATGCATTACAAAGTGAAAGGGATTTTTGTTACACGTACACAAAATCGATCACACGATATTCGGTACACACGTGCATACCATATGCATCGCAACAGACGAACGTATTCGCTATTATATCGTTGTTGCACACTTGGACGAATATTACATTATGTACGTCGATTGGTTGCGTAATGCGCCACCCGAAACCCTTGGAACGCATTTTTACCCCATGAATATACGCACGTCATCCAACCGACCGGCTCGTGTTTTTCAACAATATAAATGTAATTGAGTATGTGTGTGTGTATATAACGAACATACGTATTAAGTTTATTTTAAGTATGTGTGTGTGTGTGTGTGTGTAACGAACATACATATTAAGTATATTAAGTATGTTGTGTTATACTTGCGTAAAACTACGCTGCAGAAATGCACCCCTGTGCATCGTTGCAACGCAGCGGTGCATATGTGCAACACGCACTTTCCATTCGAAGTCTATATAATGCACAAGCTACGGTAAATAATAACTTTTAAAAGAAAAAAAAATGTACACAAACAATGCACAAGTCGTATCGTACTAGGCAGTAAAATGTCATAGCAATAAGTACATGGGAAAGAGAAATTTAGATGAAAATAATATTTGGATTTCTGCAGTTGCCGTACACGACGCGACGAGGCTGCTGTAGTTGTCCACACGTTTTGCACGCACCGTATACATATACACGTGTGTGTGGTGTGGTGTGTGTGTGTATGTGTGTAATATACCAGCTACTTCTCGTTTACAGCGCAACGCGTATTACACACTCGTATACTACATGCTGCACTCCGCACCACGCGCGTTCGAAGGATGTGAGGTATTGTCGTGATATTGTTAAGTATATTTTTTTTCATTTTTTCATTTTCCCGTTTTGCAGGGGCGCCGAATACCCCATTGTGTGCGAGTGTGTGCATTATATACGCGTATTATAATAACGCGTGTGTGTAGTGTAGCGTGTGACGACGGCCACGTCGAACACTGTCGACACCACTCGAGGCGAGTTTTTTTTTCCCCTACACGTAGCCCACAATCGCGGTAGGGAAGATGAAAAACAAAAGGATTCGCGACTAATGAATACTATACACGTGTATATACTATCGCTAGAAATATTCGCTATTCAATGCCCGGTGTCGAGCCGAATTCAATTAAATTTTTGCACGACGAGCAGTCGAGGAATGTCCCGATCGGTTATCGATTCACGCATAAATATGATTAACATGATGATAACATACGTAGAGTGTGGAAAAAAATTAATAACACGGGAGATCTAACAATAATGTAAACATTATCGTACGCAATGTGCGATTTCGTGTGTTTCTATTCTCTCCGAGAGGTGTACGATTCGGAGTTATTCGGTTATTTCACTGACACGCCAAAAATCGGAAAGACATTGCTGATCGGTAACTTTAGCACACTAATCCCGCCTATCGCGCATTGAAACGTATAGTATGTACACATACGCTATATAATAGAAACGAGAGAAATACGCTGACGGGGAAATGCTCCGTGTGCGAAACACATTACAGCACACAGCTTTTCTATATCGAAACGGAAAGGAAAATACGCGCGCATTGGTCGTCGTTCAAATGCGGTTTTGTGCTCCGTCCATAATCCCGGAAACAGAAAAAGAAACAATTTTTTTCGAATAATATAACAACAACGCATTTACAGTGTACAGCAGATACCATAAAAATATGTACATATACTGGCGGCCTACTTGAATTATGTAACCTATTATAGTATCGTGGTGGACGATACGGTTGATAAATTTTATTAATACTATTTTTATTATTATTATTATTATAATTATTTTTATTATAAGTGTTATTATTATTATATATTTTTTTTGATTTTAACTGCGTTCAGAGGAAACAAGCGGTTATCGAACTGCACGCAGGACCGTGTTGTCGCACCGAACAGAATATTCCCCTCCGACCATAATACTCGTATACTCGTGTGTACCGTATCACGAACACTTTTTTTAAAGTGATTTTTTTATCGTACACATATGTACCGTGTGCAGACGAGTCCAGAGCGCGTGTGTGTGTGTGTGTGCGTTTATAGTTTGGTGTGAAACACATAATTTTATGTAAAAAGTACGTCACACGTCGTCGACGAAGAAGAATTTTCATAGGCGCGACACATACGCTCGTCGTGTTCCATGCAACCGTCGAATTTTTTTTCCGCACGATTTAACGCGCGCGATGTCAGTTGATTCGCACGGAAACGTTTTTATTTCTCTAACTTTTTTTTTTTTTTTTATATCAATTGTACTGCGACTTTCACGTGCAAATCAACATAGTATGTAGCGTACCCAACGTATATTATACGAGTATCATATCCGAGTAACGCGTGTGCGTATAATACATACTGGATATAAAAGACGACGACACGAGACTATTATTTATTCTTATTTTTTAATCGTACTTAGGTTGTGCCTCAATAATAAATACATACATGCCGCCAGGGACCTTGCGTATCCTATTCGAATTTTGAGATTTTTTAATTAAAAAATACCACGTCAATCGGTCCGAAATTTATGCGTGTGTTAAACGAATGTGGTAATTGTCAGTGATTTTTATTTTTTATTTTTTTTTTTATTCTCGTCGACCGCTTGCTGTTTTCTTTGAAATTTATCACACTGCTAAGTACTAATAATATACACGACTGGCGACGTGTGTTATAATCTATTTCGTCCGCCAGAACACGCGATAATTTATGAATAAATTAATCTTTTTCTGAGACGTAATACAACATTATTTTGTCTTCCTTTACCGATCTTCAATATAATTGGGACCGACTCATCAACTCCAAGTTCGCTAATTTACTACAATTATGTATGAAAAAAAAAAACACGGTTAACTTTGATAGGCTATTCCAGTCTTTATGCAATTATGTTCGTAATAATACAGGATAGCAATAAAAAAAAAAATAATAATAATCATGATACATTTTTATTTCGCTACCTATATTATACAGTTTAGCGTTATTTATTGTTTGATAATGTCATTAAATATTACGTTTGTACTGCACAATGTTATCACCGATACTCACGTACACGATGGACGCTGTTTCCGTTCGGATACATAATTTGTCCGATTCTACAATACAAGCGATGGATGCGACACTGCAGCTATACTAGAAAATAATACGCACGTTCCGTTCATTTTTATGGTTTTTTTTTTTAGAAATCAACGTGTAAATCGAAAACCATACATGGCGCTTTTGTTCATACGCGCTTGCACGGGGAAATAAACATCGGCGGTCGACTGTCGTAAAAATCTTTTGTTGCTGATCCGTCGTTTATATACAGTATATATAGAAACGGTTTTTATCTCCAACGAAATAATTGTTGTATTCTACACTACTAGCACATGTATATAAATATATGTATGTTTGTTTGTATATAAACGCAAGCGCGCGACAGTAGTCATATATATATATATATATTTAGTGTGTATTTACAAATAGGTACAAACGGCCTGTATGCAAATTTTCGATTTTCCCTTTTTAACATTTTTTAAACATATATTTCAAAAGCGTTCATATAAAAATTAAAGTGGATTCTTTAAATTTATGACAACGCTGTATGTATAAAATGTATTTATACATAATAAAACGGGCCTCGTCATTGTTGTTGTAATTGTCCAATTATTCATGTATATACTTTATTATACAAATCCTGTTTCTCTTTTCGTTGTGGGCGCGGCGGCGACGGTTTTTATATTATAATTGTAGTACTACTATACACACAAATATATAAATATATATGGATATATGTATATATGTATACAATTTGACCGGAATCCAAACGGACGAAAAAATATAAAAACGAACGAACACAAAACACCTGTACATATATACGTATGTGAACGTCCGTTTATCCGTATATATATTTATATGTTTTTGATGGTCGCCAGCCGCGTGCGTATTACGCCATGTTGTTGGATACAAATATTTGTATTATTATTATTATAACGCATTATCATATACACTTCACACGGTAAAGAAAAATGTGTGCAAACAACATTTGAATTTAGCGCAAAACGATGATGACGACGGGACGGAAAGTTACAAATAAAGCGATGTGTCTATAAAAATAGACGATAGGATAAACGTCCATAGCTGATTTAAGTATCAAAATGCACACGGATTAAATCCGTGTTAAACTCGTTCTAGGTTTTACTCAGACTATTTACATAGATCGGACTGAAACCAAAAAAAAAAAAGAAAAAAGTAAATCTTAAAAAAAAGGATTCGGATTGTAGTTTCTTCGTTTTTTCAAGTACTCTCGCGACCACAAAATAACGGCCGAGTCGTGTAATCAATGATAATCGATTGTTTGATTATCGCACGCAGTCGTATTAATTCTCATCGACTTTATATAGGCACACATAAAAATGCACCAGCGAGGGCCACCCGAAAATATATCAATATAGTAATATATAAAAATATTATTGCAATACATAATACACTTACCCTCTACTACATGATACTTAATACAAATGTATTGTGTAAATGTAAGAGTACCCTGTTTGCGACATAATTATAAAATGACTCCGGCGTCATAGACATTGAAATGTGTACGTATATGAGTACAAGAGACGGAAAGTGTTTCGATCGGATCGAATGGAGGAAATACATATCATATAAAAAAAAAAAAAAAAAAATAGATGTAAAAACGGTTAATTTTTCTTAACATAATAACTACAGCCGTATAATAAATATTACTATCATACATTACTGAGAATGCCGTTTTGCATGTTTAAACGAACCACCATTGATATCTCTGAGGCGGTGAACGTTAAATAAAATATACTTTTTATTTTACACGACAATGATATATTTATACGTGCGCGCCCGCACCACGACCGCGTGTCATCGTGGCAACACATCATCATCGTTGCTTATTGGTTTTTATAATATAAAATGATCATGCGTACACAATAATATAATACGTAAGAGGAATTCGACCGATACGACACACGGAGAGTTTTATTTTATTCGTTTACCGAAATTTTTTTTTCGACGTTGTTTATGGTCGAAACACTAAGTGTGTAATATTTTTTCGGTATTTGAATTTTTTTCTTTCCTTTCCACTAGTGGTTTTTCGATGTTTCCATAACAGTACGCTGTGTAACGCGTATCGCTTCATCGGTTTCGTTCCATCCGACGGGCTTAAATCGCAATGAACAAAGTTTACATCGTTTATTTGGACACAACTAAGAAAACCGGAAAATTCGATTCAACATAATATTTGTGTACAAATACATAAATATACGGTGTGCGTGCGTAGGTATACTGCAATACAAATGTATTAACCGTTTTATATCGGCCACATAACACGGGACCAAATTATGTTGAACGCGTTGTTACACACGAAAAATAACTACCTAAATACATGCGCACAAACATGTTAGTTTTGGTTGCCAACAAATGCGTTTACGTACGAATTCCAGCAAGTATACGTGTTCAAGCGCACGGTTGCAATACGCACGTATTGACAATACACCACCCATTTATACACCGACAAGAACAGTCGAATGAATTTAATTTTTAAATTTTTAGTATAATCGTTGTTACAGTGGCTATTACCGGGTCAACATTCCAAAATAAGGGACACTGCGACGACAGCAGTAGTAATCCCTCGGTTAAACGAAAAAAAAAATCGTCACATGGCAACAATATTAGTAAACGTTAACGATGTTTACCTGTCAAATGCAAAATATGCTATACAAATAAAAAATACAAAAAAATAATACAAAACTATAAATAAAGAACAACCCGAATTTCACGTTATTTATTGCGTTCAAATGTAACCCAAACACGACGACTGACGAACCATGAGCGACTGGTATATTACATTTCCAATAACGTCACGGCGTCTTATGCTTCTTCTTTTTTTTCTTTTTTGCTATCGTTGAATTATGTCAGAAATAATAATTATATGTCTCAACTTAGGACGTCTTTCGTCCTTTATCTGTTTGGTTTTTTTTATGCCGATGGTTGCATGTTTTCCAATTTTAGGCGGAGCTTATGCTAAAAGGTATAACTTATACGCAGGCGTTGGCCGAAGAAAACCCGTTATAATTCTAAAAGATCATTCGATGCTACGGACACACAATTGGCGAGTAACTGTGGAAAACATATCTCCAATGACGAAACTGCTAAAATACAGCAAACACGCATAATAGTCATGGAGAACCGCTAGGGCGTACATGAATGAATGTTTTTACATATTTAATGGGCAGGTTTACCCACGTTAAGGTTCTCTCCCGTGAGGAAGGAATCCCTCCCGGTCGACAGCAGTTTCTATATAATATTACCGTTTCTCTACGGCCGAGTTTTCACATTTAATTAGTGAGATACAAATTTATTAACAAATGCGAAAATAAAGTTTGTTATGTAAATGAACCAAGACAAGAGCTTCGGCAGCGGTAGAGATATTAAATTCTCGGACTAATGAAGGGTAGTACACGCGTCACCCAGATCGTCGCCACCACCGTCGTCGAGAGAATCTCTTTTAAACGGTATCTATTTCTCTCCTTTTCGCACATTGCTACCCCTTAAATATACACACACACATAAAGTACTATTTCTCCTTGCCCCTTGTCGTCATCTCCGCCGACGATCGATCAACGCCAAACCCAAACATCAATCAACCTCCCCACGCTGTCTGTTTACCACCGGCCAAATCATTGTAAGCACCACCCAACCCAACTCTCTTATAAACACTATCGAGTGTCGACAAGAGTCCCGAAGACGAAACGCATGTCAAATTTTATACGTAATTTCCACAAAACCCGTCTTGAATCGATCGTCATTGCGCCCCATTAATTACAATAAAGGATAAAAAAAACGTCGTCTTTAGTTAAAGGGAATAGTTGTAATGTGTGGACAAATCATGAAAAAAGCGAACAAACGATGGAATATTACGAACGCAGATATGTAGGAGTGAATGGTACGCATTATTATAACGTGAAATACAATGTTTTCCGAGTACAAAATCAGCAAACACGCGCAAGCCACGACGGCACCCGATACGATTATTTTTTATTATTATTACTCCGACACGTTGCAGCATTATGTGTTTACGCGATTCGTCGTGGTAGACTGGAAAATATCATAGCTGGAATAAATCCAAATACATTAACGAGTTACCATATAAGATAAGAAAAAAAATCATCATAAGCTTTCAACTCGTTAGTTTTTTTTTTTTTTTTTTTTTTTTTATTAGTATTATTCAACGTTTAACATCACGATCTATCACGTCTTGTTAACCTCACTCGTTAATTTAATAACAAAAAAGTCCCGTGGAGTATTTTTTCATAATTTTTTTCCATCTTTTTCTTCAATTATAACTGTTCGAAACGTCAAGTTTTCGTCGCACTTCTCTTGTCGAAATGCATAATAATATATATATATATATATATACACACGTAGTATAAAGGATCTTCCCGTTTCGTGTTGAAAAACAGGCCTTGGCCGAGATCATAATATGCGTTAGGCATGTGACGTGGAGTTTAATGAAAATGTCCAAATTTAAATCCATGCATATTCTTTAATCACTTTTTGTCATTTCCCGCACACCAACCATTCCAGTTATTATAATTATTTTATATACATATATTTATGCATTTGAGAGGAATTCCGAATAGACTGTGTTTACGTGCGCATATATTCATACACAATGGAATTTCATTAACGCTCTATTTTGAATACATAACCTGCAGTAAAATGAATGCTAATTTCCACGGACATTGCAAATATTTTCCACGGAATTCGCACTAAATGGAATTATGCATTTTGAATGACAATATATATATTTTACCTATAGCTTTTTTCCCACCTACCCCCGATGGATAAAATTGCGAAAATTTATACTATACTGCGCAACGGATAAACACAGCATTTCGCAGTATTCGGAATACCGTATTAAATATTATATTATAGTATGCACCTGGAGAACATAAAAAATTATATAATGTGTACACTATCAAAAACATGATATTTATATTAAATTTTTAATTAAAACCTTTTGGTCGATCGCTACCTACCCATAGTACATTTTTTTTTTAATTTTAATTTTTTTTTTATAAAACGATTTTAGCCCGGCGGCGGCGGTCGCGTGCGCAGCTTCCACTTCTCTGAGCTCGCTATTTGAGCACATATGAGTTTTTATTTTTTATTACATTCAGCCCTCGAGTATACCATGTATATATATATATATATATATACCTACCTCTACCGTCCGACGGATAAATGTCGCATACGAACGCATTTATTACTACCTATACCGACACGCGCATGCATTTCGTCTCTTACGAAATACACTTTTCTTACGTCCTCTCCGCGCATCGTCATCGTTATTTTTATATATGCCCATGGGTAAGTCGCATCAGTCTTTTGAATGACAAGTCGACGTGAAACACACCTCTGTGTTGAAATAAAAACGACAGTTTAATTACGTACGGAAGACGACTAGGACAGCGGATTACGGACTGAAAAAAATAACGAAAAACGAATGACACGATGACGTGACCACGCGCTTCGTGTATCTCTTACGCATCGCTCCCGAAGAACGTGCACCAGAAAATCGTAAACTCGCGACACCGGAAAAACAACGAGATAATGAATTTCACCTACACATCGAGGGTGCGCACATGTGGTATACTGTATATTGTTTCAGTTTTGAATCAAAACTGTCGTCACCTCGAACCGGTTTTGGATACATCGCTCGATGGTGGTCGCATAGTTCCTTTGCCGCCGAGGTCTTTTATCAGACTCAATAACATGTATGTAGAAAACTACGATAGTAAAATAGCACAACGTAGTAAGACGAACGTGAAGTCTTTCTCTTCAATTAAAGCGTGGTTAACAACACGCGACGATAACTGTGGTAATTTACGACATAATGATCGTGACAGGATAATGTACAATCGTTTGGACTTTCACGCATGAAATTTATTATGGATACGCCCAATCAAACGGCGGAAAACTGACTAGGTCGGCTTAACGATTACGCGGGCGTGTATTCAGAGGCGAGATCGGAGTGACGAGTTAAATCGAATCCTCTGTGATCTATTAACGTTATTTACGTTGTTGCTTTGCGACAACGGCTGTGCGACACCCGACCTGTACGAATAATATGGATGTTCATTTTTCAAACGAATTCTCGAAATAAGAAAAACAATATTTTGAAAAACACCGAATGATTTTCCGAGCGGGTGGTATAAAGCTTTGGCAACTGTTCAACCACGGTTGCCATCGCTTTTACATTTTTATTTGTTTTATATTCTCGGGCCAACGTTTATTATTAAATCCGTTGTTATTCTGTTTCACTATCGCAAGCACCCATATGTGCGTACACATATACGTACCCGCGCAGCTGGACAAAAAATCAAACATATTATTTACCGACGGTGATGTTTATAAATATAGTTGCAAAGTCCGTTTAGCCGTTAATATATCAGCGCGCAAATACAAAACTAATCGTGTTCCGTCATCGCCGAGCTGTTGTTTTTTCCCTTTTTCGCACGGGGCGCGTCTGATCGATGCGCGCGCGCGCTATCGCCAAAAATGATTAACCGTTCAACGGGACACACGCCTTCTTCTCTCTTTTTTTTTCGTGATATACGGTTCTATTTTTTTAGGTTTTATTTTTTTTTTCACCCTGGTGATTGATGTCCTCGCACACTTTTTTATGTCCTTTGTAGGCGGTGGTGGCATAAGATAATACGGCAATATATTAAACACAGAAATTGATCGTGTCACCGCGTGTATACTGTCCTCCGTGTACACATACACTTACACGCGCACACGCACACACATATAATCCAGGACCCGATCGTCCCACTCTCCACCACCGCTAACAACAGTCGATATATACACCTGTATACAATATAATATATAATACGTATAAACATAAAGGTATACACACAACGTTATATTAATATTATAATAACCGTCTTGTAGGTACACAGCCCACACCACCGACACGCAGCAATACGTTTTCAATTAAAACGACAAGCCACCCCCGACTTTCAGCTAAGGCACTGCGGACCCGTGGCAAGGAGGAGAACTTTTCCATGTCCACCCGCGCACACTCGACGGGGGTATTATGAACGTTGATGTGGGAAATTGAAATTCACCCGTTGCGACCTTTTCTCCCGTTCAATATGTATATACACGCACTTATAAATAAAAATATATCAATATACATAAATGTGTATATGCATATGTGTAACGTATGTATCTATGCGTAAGCAGCACGACATCTTCTTGCTACTACATTTCAGTGGTGGCAATGACTGTGGCACGCCTAAAGTTCATCTTGTCAGGCAGATATAGTGGCAATAAGTAGAATATCAATGGGGAGGGAGAGGAGAATGTAGACCGAAACGTATTTCATATATATTTAGTATGTACAAATAAGAACGTATTACGAGTAATAAGTAATGCCCCGGGTTTGAAGGATAATGTATGACGCACGTACATAACACTATCTCACTCCTAGTCCAATGCAGAACAAATTAGATGTCATTGTATACAGTTATGGGTGTGTATTTTTACATATAACAAATAATAAGAACGATACAAAGAAGGAGTTGTAGAGAGAGAAAGAGAGAGAGAGAAATATTGATTACAACTTGTAAGTCAACGTTAACCGTCACATACACTAACACTTGAAATAAAATTACATCAATTTTTTTCAAGTTCTCTCAAGTTTGGACTAAGATTTAAAGAAAATATTCACGCACAGAGTATTTTCACGTGGTTTTTACACGTGATAGTTTTATCGTGTGTAGACTAAAGTCGAATTCGTCTTTCGTTTTTCACAAGACCAACTATGCGGGACGTAAAGCCACGGTAATCTCAATTGCCGAATACAACCCCTAACGCAAATACATACACATACATACACACACACACACACACACACACAAACACACACTCTTTCTACATACACATGTAAAGATGTACGGAGGGTATGGGTACATTTGCCTCTCTTCTTTCAATATAATAATAATAATAAAAATAAAAAATAAAATAGAGTTTGAAATTGAATTTTTCCCCGGATAGGTATACACATGACACGCACACTCCGTTCATAACCCGATTTGTACATATACCTTGAGGGGAGAACAACCAATAATACTGTATATATATATATCACGGCGGCAAAGACACGTTTCTTTTTAACGATTAGATACTATCTATAATATTGCACGAGACAAATCGCATTGAGTAGATAGGTGTATGTACGTATTAAATATATACATATGAAATATATAAAAATATATATATATATATGTATATATTTATGAGTATGTGTGTGTGTGTGTGTGTGAGCGTGTATGGAGAAATACGACAACTTTTATTCATTCGTAATTGCATACGATGAAAATAATATATATTATTTCGATATCGATTGTATATTATTGTTGCTGTTAGGTACGACGTTTTAATTGCACACCCACGCAGTGTATAATTATTTATGGAAAGCGACAATAACGAAAGCGAATTTCAAACGCAATTGTAAAGCTATTGTAATAAAACGTAGGGTTATAGCCAGAACACGTACATACTATATTTACCCATAAGTAGAAGGCGTGCAATAGTCTAAAACCAATTTATTATTACTGATGAATAAAGGGGTTTCAAGACAATGTTACATTAGTCTGAAATCTTATCTTTTATTTTAATTACACCGTATAAAATAAAAACTTTTTATTTGATCTTTTTCAAATGAATTATACGGTTAAAAACCACACTTATTTAATGGATACATATATTTTTAAAATGTTGAAATCGTATTAAAAACACTTTATAGGTACTTTATATTGAATAACAAATATACAGTATTATAAACGCATGTATTAATATCGATATAGATCATAGTCTCGTTAATGTGTTAAATGTTATTGTCTGGACTCGCAAATATATAAATTATATGATAATATATAAGACACTTGTGAAAAAATCAAAACTAGAATAACGTTTACTTTTAGTCTACCACGTACTTTATCCACATATTATATCAATTATTTTTAATAAAATTATACTGATTATAATTACCGACAGATACGCACAATTTTTTAAATTATTCCTTGTGAAATCATGTAAGAATATTACTATTTATATATATATAATATCTATATACATCAAGATGAGTGGGATAAAACACTTTTATAAATAAATATTCGCACTGACAACCGGAGAGCGTGTCCCGTAAGTTATTTTTGTCATTATAAAACAGATTACAAAGCATATCTCTCTAACATACGCATCATTCGTGATAATATATCAATACACTTATTTATCTTCGTTGATACACGTGCCATAATTGTCATTTTATGAATACATTCGCATACATTTGCGTATAAATAAATAAAAATATACCAATGGCAGCAGCTAAAGCTAATTTTGTTATTATTTCGTTATTCGAACGCATTTATAAATACATTCAATTTTTTCCCATTTTTATACGCACTGTTTTTTACGCAATCCTTCGGCAGTGCGCGGAATACGAACAACCGAATATGTTTCACCCGTCCACCAGATATTGTATACAGCACGTTGCACGCACGCACACGTAACACTCGTGAGATGTTTTATTGACCGAACGCGACAGAAATAATATTATCTTTTTCGATATTATTATTAAGCCCGTGGCTACCATGTTGCAAATATGTTAAAGTTTCACCGGTGTTTTAATTAGCTCCTAAATATAATAATAGTAATGATCATAATAATAATAATAATAATAATAGCCATATGCCTGCTTTAACAACAGTCAGCTATCTGGTTCTTAGGAAACCTATAAATCGGTCGTGATCAATGACTCCGCAGTATTATTAAATGTATACGTATCTATATTATATTATGTAGTTAAATGTATGAATGTATCTATATGTGCAGTGTATAATATTATACGTGACGTGTGTGCGTGTGTGTCCTAGCGAGAAAGTTCGTGTGCTCAAATGGTCACGAGAAGGACTATTTCTCTTCTTCCATTTACCCATGCGATCCTTCCGCCTCCAACATCTTTTATTTGTATGTTATTGTGTTTGCTCGATTTTCAAATGCTACATTTCAATTAACTTATAAAGATAGGCTCCCGGGAGAGAGACCACCGCATGCATGAAGTTTTATTATCTTTTCGGTTGCGGCAAAGCAATAAATCTCGTCGAATACAGTCTTTCTCCGTCGCATCGTCCGCACCACGAAATTCGAATTCGGCTCACGAACATAACCCCGCCGAAACGTCACAGTCAGGTTTAGCCCTAAATAATTATAATTGACGTAATTTACGAAATAAATCCGCTGACTGTCAAGACTGGTTTAGGTTACCTGCAGACGACGTTTATAGTGGTATCTGAAAACTAAATGCGTATGAATAATAGGTAACGAATGCGACGACGATATCCTATATTATAATATATTCCTGTAACATAAATAGATACACGTTCATCATATAATGTTAATATTTAATTGGTGGGACTGGATGCTCGAGCGTGTATATAAATACACATACGGACATTCTTATGAGAATCGTCACGAAGAGGTTTTCAATTTTAATTGACCCGTGACGGGCAATGCGTTCACCCCCAGAATTAAGGATAACGTCCTGCTGCCACCGGCGTTTCATTTCGTACAACTACCATTATAAACATTACACATATATCACGGTAGTATTATGTACATGATATACGATTACCCTGAGTCCGGCAGTTTACGGTCGTAATGAGCCTTCGGGGGCCACGCATAGCAATACGGTGAAAGGGTCTCTGGTCTCTCTCTCTCACTCCCTTCTCCGTCTCTGTTATCGGTTTTTGGGATCGGTAAAAGTCAGCGACGGCGGCAGTTGCATTTCACATACACGCGCAACGGACCCAAGAATAAATCATGCATACTGCCGCACACAACAACAACAACAACCCGTGGGATTAACCTATCCATCGATATACTTTTTGATACATATAAAATGTCGGTTCTACCATGTGCGTACCATTATAGGCCTTCATTTCAACCGCACGCATGCTTGTTCGCCACAGCAAACCTACACACAAGATACAAGTGCGCACTTTCAAGAAGTTTGTAAAACAAGTCTAAAATAGGACGCGCGGCGCCGCCGTTCGCGTATACTTTGCGTTTCCGCATAAAATGACGCAATGCATTACGAAAAGCACTTTGGAAATATTGTTTTTATTCGATTTGAACCGCGTAATGAAATTTGGCGTAACGTACCGAAGCTCCCGCATGGGGCAAACTTCACGAAGTTTACGGGTAAAACGCAATTCGATTATTAGACGGGTTGACGGAGAAAAACGATTTTATTATATCGAGGAGGGCGCGTGAAGAGGAATACCGTTTTATTGCGCGCAGGGAACGTATATAATATATACATGTATACATATACGCACCACTGGCAGATAGGCGTTGTGGTATACAAGCGGGTGTATGCAATATAATCGAACGATGAACACTGTTATTATAATTTCAAGTATAACATGAACTGACTACCACTGACTACATTGACATTGTTATCGTCATAAACACAGATACATCATACTCGTAGGCGTTCGTTCATTAGAAAATATTGTCGAGGGGAGGTAACCGAAAAGCTAATTAACGTTGCGTAGGTAATGCGTCGTGTAATTTTTTCTGTGACGAGTAGTTAACCAACTACTGCACATTATAATGGTCAGTATGTATACATATTATGTAGATAAGTGTACATATTCGTGTGTATGCGGGTACAGGCGTACAAGTCATAGGATACGAACAGCGACCGGCTGCTGTTGTAGTTATACTACATACTTTTCAGTAAAGTCAACATAGAGTTTTTATTATTACTTTACTCTTTAACGGGTCCCTCCGAATACGAGCACATTATATAAATATATATACAGAAATGAGTATGCTTGTACTATATTCTTTTGTCGCAAAAAAACTGTTTTTATAGCCAACGATGACGTTATTTTACAAAAAAAAAAATGGAACGAAATGAAAAACTCAGAAACGTCTATTTGGACAGACGAAATTTTCTTCGCTTACGAAATAACAAAAACACATTTTTAACGACTTGCGTTTGTGTCCAGTCTCCAATGATAACGTACAGCCATGTACAGTAAAAATAATAAAATATAAATCTTAAAACGTATAATCTTATATATGCGTGGCTATAACACAAAGGGTGCGTGAGTGAACAGTAGGAAATTACTTTTATGGTTCCAGTGTTCGAATTGAAAATAAATATGCGTACAAAAAAAGGTTTTCTTACGACACGCGAGCTTGCACGATTCTAACTTTATATTGTTAAGTATAAACAACAAATATATATATATAAATATATAGGACAATATATTACGTTTTGAGTCACTAATCACTCAATACCGCTGTGGCTCAACGATAGACGTTCACAGATGTGATTACATAGAGTGTAATCGTGAAAAATAAAATTACACATGTAATAATAATATATGTTTTGTGCCATTGTCATCATCGTCGTGTACGCGCAAAATAATGATTCGAAATCACGACACGTGCGCAACAATTTTGGCTTTCCGGCCACACGCATATTTCATACTCACGCACATGAACGAATGAATTACTAATTAATTTGACATTAATGTGCCGACTGCTATATGTAGTAAACATAAGTCTTAACGTCGGAATTTACAGACAATGAACTTTTAGATGCGTTTTCAATAATAATATCAACATTGAAAATATAAATATATGAATTAATCAATCTTATGAGTAAGCTTTTAAGTAAATATTAATAAATATGTGTACTGTATAAACGCAAATGGCATACGTATATATGTTTATATTCAAATCGGTATGGTAAAGTTAGTAGCAAAATACAACGACGGTCTGAACCGGAACTTTGAGAAAACTTCCTGCACGTGCCAAGATGACAACGACGAGGGTTCAAATAAAATAGGGTTGGGTGTACGCAGTGTCCAAATATTTGAATCGGTAAAAGCATAACCTCGGACCCCGATTCAATAGTTTTCTCGCACCCAATACCCTAAGGATGTCAGGACCATTCATTGTTTGACCGTATTTGTGTGCGAGAGTGAGCATAGCGAAAGAGAGAAAGAGATAAAAGGGGGAAAAGCGAAAGATGTAAGGCGAGGGAAAGGATGCACATTATAGGTCGAAGATCTACCACCACCCGGTGCTTCGCATAGTATTTATTGAAAAGTACAATCGTTTTCCGAAAACCCGATTATGAGAAAATGCGTGTTTCCAGAGATCGTCATTATTTTTTTATTTATCATTCAATTTGATATACGACCATCGTTCTGATGATAGTGCTTCCTCCACTATACGTATAAGTGCTATCAAGGACTATAACGCGAGGCTTGTGATCGGTACCCAATTGACCAGTTACCCATTGATGGCGATGGCGGTCCGTATTATCATCAAATAACGGAAATAAATTCGAACAGTAGCCATCACGCGAGCAAACATACGCACTCATAATACTGTGTATTAATAATACAACGTGTATAATAATACAAGCTCCGAAGAATCGAATGTGTATAAACAGCTATACCGCAACATTATTAACGTTTCAAAACATTATTTACGAGTCTCGGTACTTAATACAAACGTTATTAGTCATATTAGAAGCGATACGAGTGTTTGTTTGATTAAATCACGTAATATCGTATTGTATTTGTATAAATATTAAAAGGAAATTCAGAGTACATATATTATTAATTTATTATTATTGTATATGTAACATATATATATTTAATTTTATAACTATTTATGTCTAATATCCGTGTATAATTTACAAATGGCACATGGAGGTGCACATGGTGACGACGACAACTATTGCTCGTATCAATAGTTAATAGAAAAAAGAAAAATATAAATTTCAAACAGTAATTATACGTGACAAGATGAGACGGAAGAATGGTTTTATTCCTCAGATATAACCATTCAATAGGGAGGGGACATCCACAAAGACTTCATATTATATGTTTTTAGACTACAGATAAAACCTGAACGTGTGAAAGTCAGGTAATTTTCTCACAACCACTGATAATAGTCTATTGATAACAGTGCGAAGCAGTGAACGCGTGGTGTATCCATTGAAAAGCAAGTTAATATGTATCATAATGATATAACATATTATAATATTATTTCAATTATATCGCGTATTTATATTTAATAGTAATAAACTTTATTGCGAGGAAAAAATAAATATATACTTATATTTTATATTATGTGCACATAGTAACATGTATCTCTACTATGTATCTCTGCTACCTCGGTAGCTGGCACAATTTTGCTTCGACCCCTTAATCTCTTCGCGCCACCACATCCTCCGCCACCGCACGATCCAGACACAATCCGACGCACATGTCTCCCCCGCAATATCAACCGTAGACCTTAATGCGTCCCCCGTAAGTGCTCATTGTTAATCACCGTCCCGTATATATATATCAAACACTATCAGTAATGCTAATCGCATTAACGTGTATTCCACGTTTACTCGGTCCGGTTATCAACGCCGTTAATCGATTTCACTAGATTTCGCAATCAATATCTATTACAGACACACACGGTCGAGCTATATTATTTTGGAAGCAAAGTATCGGAATATCTATATTATAAAAAGCCACGTGAGGCGGCCACCCGATATACGACAATATGCGTCTACAAATGTACATATTTACTAAATACGGTCGAATTTATCCCGCGTGCGGCGTGCCTCTAACCTGTATGTATACAGATATGTCATTAGTTATTACATACGATTGCGGAATATTAGCAGCAGCGCTAAATGTGCGACAAAAATGTTCTACACAGAATATCTAAAATATATCCGTGTGCAGACAGAAAATACATATGATTCGGATAATACGAAAAAAAAGTAGCTACACGTAGTTTATAACGATGTATAAGGTTATATAATAGGAATGTTGAACGTGTAAGCACACAACTAGAAAAAAATTCTCCAAAGAAGTATACGGTATAACTGTGCGAGCTTTGTAAAACATATTTCCGAGAAAAAATCATACATAGGAAATGTTATGATTCAAGTAGCGCAGAACGACCATTCCAAATTGAATTTTCAACGTGTTAACTCGATTTCTTTTGAAGAGCCTAAATAAAAATAATACGGAATTCAATACACGTGCGTTTGAGCTACACATATCTCCTCTTTGTCTTTCACGTACACCATAAAATATCCTTAAATAAACATCTTATTCGGAATCATAAGAGTGGCATCACTCACATTACTCAGAACTGTTCCGAGTGTAAACCTTCAAAGACATATACATTTTAAGACGCATCTAAAACAAGTAGAAAAATGGAAAACGAACACAAATTATTAGTCGAAGATAGGATTTAATTTTATATACAACAAGTTACCTTGTGCTATTCTAATCGTTCATAAGAAAAAGTCAAATTATATGCATTTGACGATACGGTATGTAATACATGTAGTATATATTTGAATGCACGACGTATGATACATAGGTACACTTGATGTTTGTGAATTGCGTGAAAGTTGATAGATAAACGGTAACTTATAAGATAGAAGATTACGCTGATCAGTATGGCACCGAAATGTCTAACTAGTGAAACTCACGGCCCGTCATCAGAATACGCGGGAAACGAAATTCTCTCTACACGTTGTACTATTTCTTTGCCATGACGATTTATTGATTGACGCATAGTCGCGACTAAAGTGTCAAGATGTGTGTGTGCGAAAAACAAGAGTTTTCGATGATCATAATCGGCTCCACGAGATCAACAAAATATACGCGCGCACCGCACGGGTCGCCGTTGTGACGTAAAGTTTCTCGCGACCGTCGGCGACGCTACGGTAAAACCGCTAAAAGCTGAGACGGAGAAGAGAAAAACGGACCCATAATTCATTCGCGCGCTTGTGCCTATACGTATACGTATTGTGTGCGTGTGTAATATTGTACACGAAACGGACGCGTCCCGGCGGAAAGCACGTGTAAAAAAATCCGATACCCACGCCGACGACAAGAACATACGTTTCGACGTAACATACCAGAGACCTCGTCGCGTGTACCCGTACAAATATACGTATATGGTGATGTACAACGTGCGCACATCGTGTACCGAGAACTTCACAGATGCTGGGATCGATAAGAATTTCCATAAAAAACACAAAAAAAAAAACATAACGAAAAAAAAACCACCTCCTATAACATTTATACCGCCGGTACTGTAACTCTCTCTCTCTCACTGTTTCTCGCACGCACGCGCACTCTTTCCCGTTCTTGCCCGATTGTAATTATTCTCGACCACCGCACGAAAAACGTACCCTTCGGTACGTCGGTCCGCCGTGTACGTTCGTGTACGGTACTATCAACACGCACGCCTAGAACAGCGGTCGGGCGGACGGGTACGACCGTGCACGTGGAACCGAGATCAATTCGGGAGATCACGGGCAGATAGACGGTGTCCTGCGGTGACCGGTACGCGAATAGATCGGGAAACGTGGTGCCGAAGGAAGCGTTTATCATGCGGTGGCGACGTCCACCGTCGACACAATTGTTTCAAACCAGTAGTGTCTTCGTCGTCGTTCCGACTACGTTTTTTAGTCATCCCAAACGGTACAGACACGTCCGACGATGCGACCGACGACTGGTGCACGAGACGAACAGAAATAATAAAAAAGTAGTATAAGAATCGAGTGCGCGTGGTCAGGAAGAACGCGTCGCTGTGACGTATTTTTTCTCGGCCGGGCGACTCTTTGGAACCGATCCATGCGAGTACGCGGTCGAAGGAAAAAAAAATAATAGTACAAACGTTTCGAATTCTTTTCGTGCGCCATCGGAACGCATACGCCATACGACCGCAGACAGCGTTTACCGTATACCACGAATCTCCCGACGGTCGTCGCACTCGTCGTTTCTTTCACTCGTGCGCTATCGGTAGGCAATAAACGCGCGATGATGTCTGTCAGCGATTTTTTTTTTTTCTATCTTGCGCTTCATACATTCACCCGGTTGTCGATGGCGATATTTCATTAGCGGCAGAAACGGTACTTAATATTGTATACCCGTGCACACTGCGAATAATATTATAAATACATAAAACGCAACGAGTGTAATAAAGAACACTGTAATTATATCGAAACTCACGCGCGGTATACGATCGATATCGGTCGGTCGAGCAGGATGTATCAATTGAAGATAATAATAACACTCGCTCTCGGGAGTCACTCGACGTAATCACTGTTATTTTTTTCGGGTCACACAGCATCCATCGCGCGCTTAGGTCATCCGACACAGCAACGTCGTGCTGCCGAATGCTGTTGCTATTTTTATTATTTTTATTTTATTTTTATTTTTCTCGTTTGCGCACGCCGCCCGTGTACACACGTTATATTGTGTGCCTTATACATGTATACGGATAAATAGTGTTTGTGATCGAACGAACGATATCGACAACGGCGGCGGCTACAGCGACGTGTATATCTGCTCTAACCCGTACCGACCATCGAATCCGCGGAGTCAGTACGGTGTAACGACCGTAACGTACTGCCACTGGGAGAGAGACCTAGTCGTCTTTCAGAAGAAGGTCAGAAGCAAACCTGTATAAATGTACATTGTACATGAGCACATATGTTCATACTTGATATACGCGTAATAGTATTATGATTAAAGCGGATTATATCGTTAAAAGTTATAAGTGGTAAAATTGGCTAAATATGCACAAACACGGTTAAAAAAATGCATTGAAACCACAATATTTGAAAAAATAAATCACCAAATAACGTATTTGTTAATATTGAACTATACATGAGCGTTTAAATATTTTATACTTAATTAAATTTGAAATGATTTAGGTGTTGTTGAATATTAATAATATGATGAAAAAAAAAAATATTTGAAAAGAAACATATTTTTTCATTTTTCTTCTTACATATTGGTCGCTGATTCATTTGATTCCCCCTCCCCAAAAATAATAAAACCAAACATTTGGAATCGCAGTGAAAAATAATCAAAAAACCTAAGAAAAAAGATTTTTAGACTTCAGAGCTTGTGATTTAATTTTGTGTCTTGGTTCACTATTTAGTAAGAATCCTGTACGTTTTATTTTCTTCAATATTATGACCAACGGAATGCGTCCAAATCGTGCGTCCTTTCTGAGAAACACGTTTTTAACACGAGTTTAATGAACACACACATAATATCGGCCGTTTTGATTTTCTAATTATAAATGGGCGCGCCAGACAATGGGCACTATACTAGACAATTTAATGTACTTTACGTAATTCCATAGTGTGATATGCCATGCAAGTGTCTAGAAATAATAGCAAATACATCGTACATATTATCATGACCGTTTACGGCGTTTATCGAGTGTTCGTTCTAATGGAGTTTCTTAGCGCGAAACTGTAATCACGGCACACGTGTCGTATCCATAATACGTGCGCGCGGTGCAGTGTGCAACGTACGAGAAAGCTGCAGCAGTCGCCCAAACAACCGTCGCGGTGCTCCGTGGTCGGCGCCACTCGGCGAAATCAAAGCGAATCCGATTCCTGCGAAATTATTCAAGTCACGGGCCACCCACGGGGACATTATCCCGGAATTTTGTTGCGAAAAAAAAAACTCGATCGTCAAAGTAACGGCTATGGTAAAATAAACGTTTACAGGAACCATACGCGTTGTGTATTTTTTCAATTATTTGTGTGTACTCTTTAATTGTTAATTGTTCTGTTTTTGTTTGAGATTAAAAAAAAAAAAAAAAAAAAAAAAAAAAACGAACGTGTCTGCCAAACAACTATAGTAATAATCAATCAGCGCAACCTTCTACGTTTTGTAGTTTATGAAAATACTACGGTAAGACCTCTTTGCCACGTATCTCCTGTAAGACGGAGATCTCCGTACAGAGAAAAATAACCAGAGTCTCATTTTCCTTGCGTTTAACAGACAATTTTCTCTCTAACAATAGGAATTCCGTGTAAATGAGAACGTAACCATCCGTTTTTGGTTATCAAATTTTACTGTCAAACGTATACAACACACAGTTAAACCTCTTAACGGATACAAATAAAACGATGATAAAATATTTTAAAATGGCAATCCCGCGCTTAAAAAAAACTATATACTAAAGATTTTAACCGTTTTTTAAAGTTTGATTTATTGGAATTCGGTCATGAGTGATGGAGAATATTTGCATACGAATATAATCTGATACACATTTAAGTACACGTGTTCATCCTGTTTGGACAATGTGCTTGAACAAAGCTCGTACGTAAATTAATGAAAAACAAATATACGCTTAAACGTGCTACAATTAAAAAATAAAATAAATAATGTATAATATAGATGTAAATAACATGTATATTTCTACGCATCGCAGCATCCGGAGGAATTTCGACGCATTGAGAGCATCGGGAACAGTTATCCGTGGGATAAATGAATTTGTCAAACGTTGTCCGGAGTGTAGAGAGTAGAAACGATTCGTCGCGAACCGTCATACAATGGTAACGATCGACTGCGATAAAACTGCATGTAACAGTAGGGTAATAGGGTAAAAGGTCGGTTTAACACCTTAAGAGACACTGCAGTGCACGCGACGTTCACCAATCGTGTCCCGCGCGATAGAATAACAAAGTAGTAAAGCTGCAGTGACTTTTGCGCGACCGGAAACAGAATATAACTGTGAGATTATCGTAAGTATGTACAAATACACACACAC
This sequence comes from Sipha maydis, assembly GCA_034509805.1. Classification (NCBI taxonomy): domain Eukaryota; kingdom Metazoa; phylum Arthropoda; class Insecta; order Hemiptera; family Aphididae; genus Sipha; species Sipha maydis. The sequence goes on from JASXSY010002084.1 coordinate 137,671, forward strand.
ATACAAATATATATATATATATATATATACAACATAAGGAAGAGTTGGGGTTATTTTTCTTTGGTCTCGCACATTGCATTACCATATGTGCGCTTCACGCTTGGCGCACGTACACGTCAAACGCGACGTGCGCCTGCAAAAGTGTCGGATTAACATGAATATATGTATATATATATATATATATGCTCAAGTGAAGTGCGTACTGCAGTAGAACAGGACGAGATCCCCCGTCTTTGCAAGTTTAGAGCCTCTGGAAAACGACGTGCATAGTACCGTAATATATTGTTTCACTGCGAATGGAATGAGCGAGCGACCGAATAGCATTTTTCGCGTGGAAAGACGACGTAATTTCGGAAGACTAACTTGCTGTTACACATATATTTACAATGTATACGCATAGTTAATATATGTATAAAATACGTCTATGTATGTACATTCCGAGTATGCGTTTTTTTTCCGACGTCAGGCGGAGTGCGTTTATAACGTCTAACTCGGCTGGGTATATTGCTGTGTTTGACTTTTGTATCTAAAAAACAATACACTCGTGGTCGCGCGTCTCTTTGTCCGTGCTGCTCGTGACGCATAGAAACAAGCTTTTTTCGAGTGGTTAATAACAATAGTTAATAGAGTTAAGAGTCTTGCCTGTAATAAATATTAAAAAACGTTATCCCACGAAAAACCTAATTAAATTTCCTTAAGCACGCCACATGATTACATTATGTTATATTATTTTTACACCTCATAATGTATTATATATATATCAATTCATCGTATTTTTTTCATCTAATCTTGCTAAGGAAAAAAAAATTGTATAAAAGTTATTCAAATGTACCATTAGAACGATGAATTGATTTTTTAATTATAAAGATAGAATTAAACGAAAACCAATGAAATTCATTAAGCGAAAAATCGTGTTTCGAATCACGTGAATGAATACGATTCACAATAATTTAGCGTTGTAACATTATATTACTATACACGAGACTAAATTAAGCAAAATCGATTTATGGTGTTGAATAAATTACTAAATTGAATATTCCGATTCAATCAGTAGATTTCCATTGAAAAAAGCGAAAAACAAATTAGTGGAAAAATCATCTAATTGAGGTTATGGAAAACTAAACATATAATACAATCAATTTCAGATTTGACGAATAATTACTATTTGATTGTTCTAATATGTACATAGTATGTTTTAATTTTGTTTGCGTTGAAATACCATGACGGCCGGCGTATTACGTTATAGTACGACGACCGAATTTTTTTTTAAATAATAGAAAAACTAACCCCAACCTTAGACGATAAAATAATACGCACCAACCAACAGTATACTGACTAGCGCGCACATACATTGACCAGTTTATTTTCCGCACAATTTACGTTAAGAAACGTATAGTTTAGTTTGCCCGTGCGAAAATTGAAACTAAACTAAATGCAATTAAAAAATGTGTAAACAAAATCGTTTCTCACGCACCGCAAATATAATTATATTGTGTACATAATTTACATTGTCGTCGTAATACACATTGCACGATAACCATAAACTTATCTTGCGAGAGAGTTTTAGCGAAATGTACGTGTGTGGTCTTTATCTCGACGGTGTGTTTGTTTAAACAAACCACAATGCCATGCATAAAATAATATTTGGACACAAATACAATATATACCTAAATATAAATACTACGCTATTGTATACATGCGTTCCAACTAAAATAAAATTGTCAACTTTACCTTTACACAACACGCCGTGAGAGATTCTTATGTCAATAACGATTTAGGTACGTAACACTAAGGAAAAATTGTGTTAATGTATCTTTGGGTTAATTTCGACACAATCGTACGCGAAAATCGGATAACAATTGTCTTTTCTCATTGTAATTTTTGTTTTAATATTTGTAATTTAATGGATCCTTGTCTAAACTTACCTGTAACAAAATAAAAATAAAATATAATTATTAACGTTCATACATCATTTCAGCATATATTCAAAACTTATTCATCAGCAAAAATATTTTTAACATAATAAAAAATAATGTATTCCATTCCATTTGTGTTCCAGTAAATAATTATTTAGCAAAACTTATTGTCAACGCATTTCATTTAAAGCGAGTATTATGAATAAGAAACCTTGACTATGGTATAAAAGCTCTGTGTTCAGAGAATTCAGCTGAAAGTGAACTAATGTGTGAACAAATAAATGAAACTGAATCTTTCATTCTTTCATCGATTTTACATCTCTTAGTATTTAATAAAATATTGTAACATTAATTAATAAAGCTTTAACTTAGTAAAAGGATTTACCTGTTTCAAAAGTAAAAAAAAAAAAAAAAAGTTGACAAATTAATTATCAACCCTTATAATATATATAAGTGTTGCACATTGAAAAAAAGTAATAATAAAGAAGGGAACTTTTTTAAAAAGCAAAAAAATAAAAATAAAGTTAGACAGTGTTTTATAGTTTCGAGCAGAGTATATAATAATGAAAGAAGTGGTACAAAATCGTTTTATATTCACGACAGCGTAATTTACAAGGAGTAGGCGCACGGGGAAAACCATTTGGCAAGTTTTTAATTTCTTTTATTGCCCGTTACTTTTAAAAAATTATAAGAGAAATATCTATTTATAAATACTTTGGATATTAAATTCCAAGGTAATTTAAGGGCGCGTGCCACGGAAGAAAGGGAAAGTTATATAATCGTAAAGAAATAATATATATATATATATATACTTATACGCATATTTATGCTGTGAACAATTCTTAATTAATTTTTATGTAGGGACCAATATCATAGACAACGATAGTAATTTAATATATATATATATATATAAAATACACAAATGTAACTGTGCATCGTGCTACCATTAGCATAATTCGAAATTAGTATCAACAACCCCTGTGAAACGTGCGGTCACCAGCTGCCGGAGTGGAGAACATAGACACAACTGGTTGAGTTAACCCCTGCATGCGAGTGAGTGCGCGCGCATCTGCCATCTCGAAAAAAAGGTACGATCATTAAGCTCGTTTTAATTTTTTTCGGGAGAAGTGAATGAGAAATTCTTTCGCTACGTCATTTGCATTATGTAAATGCAATAGCAACATAATTTTCAATCGTAACGTCCGGGGATGGGACAGGTGTAAGCACCCATTGCATTCAATATATAAATCAATTTTATATTATAATAAAGCTAATTATTATAATAAAAAAAAAAAATAGATAATATACGCGTACGCGGAATTTTAATGTTTCTTATACTTGGTCGTTGAACGTCACAATTTAAATTAAAAAGAAAAAATATGCAACAACGATTAAAACGATTTTTGAAACGCACACGAAGAAAACGTAGTCTCGTTACATCAGAAATTGCATGTTCGTTTCTTTTATCATTCAATTCATCATTCACACACCCTCCCCCTCGGTCGAACACCCCTTCGCTTTGTTATTTTTTTATCGACATATAATTCGATAAGCACCACATATAACCCCCTTCGGACGATCCCTCGTGATTTTGAAAGCGAATGAGACGTAAATATAATATATGTCCGAATAAACGCCGCGGCGTTCGAATCGACCGATATTAAATGCACATTATGTATACAACTCGAAAACATAACGCATATATTATATAATATGATTACATTTACAATGGTTTTTTCTCGTTTTAGGCGATGCTTCCAGGCGAGTTCTAAATGCACGTACACAGTAGTAAACGTTTAATTTTCACGTTCTCCGCCCATCGCTGTATATTATATTATGCCGAGTTTATGAAATTAAAATTTCGAACATATAGACAACAATATCGGCCCGCGAAACAGCAATGAACATTACAGTCACGAGGCTATACGCACACACACGCGCATACACACATATACTATATACTTTATATGTACTGTGTGCATCAAACCACCGACCGTATACGTATATTATTATATTAACGTTCGTAAATCATAGACCATAGTAATATAGAATCGTACCACTGTATAAAACTGCAAGTATGCGTGTACGCATCTTGATCAACACGTGTGAAATCACTGTGAACATATATTATCGTTGACTAATAATAACATACCGTTAATAGCTTCCAACTCAGACTTACAATACAAGTGTGTAAAAATCGCCTAAGCGAAACATCCGACGCGAACGAGTATGTACAGATACGCGTGTACGTAACGTAAATAACGAAAAACCGCGTACCACAACCGGTTTCGAATGATTTTTTACAAGACCGAACGTCATCCGATTCAGTACGCGTACGCGCACATTCGTACTATGTATATTTAAGTATGCGGCGTCTTATGCGAAAAAATGCCGTGTACAACTCGAGCGGCGCGAAACGTTTATAAAAATCGTAAAAGGACTACTTTGAGAAATGTAGGAAACGCACGCGGGTAACAGTGGTGGTCGAACAAACTAGCCAATTAAAAAATTACGCAACGCAACGTAAAAAGAAAAAAAAAAGACTATGGCAGTAGTAACAACTAACACTCTGCAGTACAATGGAGAAGAAGAGGGAGATGAGCGAGAGAGGAATAAAAATAATACATACGAGCATATGTGGCGAGCGGTATGTATGATGAAAGAACAATTTTATTGGCGCATAAAATTTAGAATCGAGATAAGAGCGCGCGTGAAAACCAGGATAATAATTAGGAGGGTCGAATCGTCGTAAAAAGTAAATGCACAACCGTTCAACCCGGTCACCTATAACTATAGTTGACGACTGCTGCACGGATGGCCATAAACCGATGTCGTATAGTGGCGTGGTAGATCCGTGTCCTATATAAATTATATACTCCGTCGGGTATAGTTTTTTGTGTTTTTTTTTTTTTTTGCGTGAGTGGGTTTTTTGTTATTTAATATATTACATATTTAAAGGGGAAAAATGTTGTAACCGTATGGCATGGTTTAAATAACACACATATTTATGTTTATATTATTATTATTTATTGTATTGTATATTAAATTTACCATAGAACACGGTTGTACTAAAATATTATATCATGTAGAATATCGTTCATGAAATAAATTACGTTCGAGTATATTATAGAAAATTAATCGTGGAGTGTAATTAATTCATGAATGAGGACTTACACGTCGGATAAATACAATACACTAATGAGGGGATTTCGCAGTAAACATAGCATTTTAGTTAATTGAAATACGCAGATAATAATTTATGTTTATAAAACAATAGTAGCTATTTTAGTAGGTAGTATTATATTAAAATACCGCCTTCCTTTCCACGTTTGTATATGCACTTGATTCGGGGATTCATTCATAACATTATAATAATACTTAGAGATACTTCGATCATGAGTTCATAATATTATAACATCATGTACGATTTACATAATATAATAGATACAATAATGGATACAACTAAATACAATAAAATAATTACGACGTATTTTTTGCAAGACACAATATGTACTCTCAAAATGTTGCAGAAAATATACTGCTTTAATTCAAAACTATTGTGCTCTAATACATGATAGTGTGATAGTTGAAGAAGCTTCCCTCATATGGATACAACATAAGTGCAGATAATGAGGGATTATAATATAATATTATTATTAATATTATAATATCAGATTATAATACGTGGAAATTCGCGACACGTCCGTTCTTCATCGGTAATGTATTTTTAACGAATCCGAATAAACGTTAGGAATTAATTGTACAAGTATATATTTATTACATAACTAGTACACAGTATGTACTAAGAAAGAGAGAAAGAGAAAAAGAGACTACGTCCGTTTTTCATTGATCGAATTTAACAGCAACTATATAAATGCGATTATCGCTACTGATACGTGACGTCCTTTATAAACCTATTTATTATTGTAAAATACTGATAATATAAAGAAGAATACGGTGAATATTACACGTTACGTTTTTAATGGTACACATGTGTGTTTTTGAAGAGGTTTCCACATGTTTCTGTAACTTTTTTTTACATTATATTCATACGTAAAATACTGAAGTATGTATATGAACGTCTCTACTATGTGTGTGAATGTATATATATATATGATTTTTAACGATTATTCGATTCCAGAGTCGGAACGAGGAAGGAGGGCAAATCCGAGACAATCTATCGCATACAAATTGTGCAGTTAGAAATATAAAATAATAATAACCTGCACGGTCGGGGGGCCGAAAAACGCTTCGGGACGCATACGTGCTTGAGTGGAAGAACGCGTGCACGCGTTCGCGTAAGGTTCCGATGACACGAGGGACTCGATCATCGTACATAAAAACGACGACGTTATGCCAATAACATAAAGATGACTGTATATTGTATTGTTATTTTTCACCCCATAAAGCCAAGCGAATATGACAATTGCACGTTTACTGCGCGTAGCATATTACTAATGCGGATGAGAAAAAAAAATATATATATATGAGAGAAAGGGGAGAGAGAGTGGGAGAGAGAGAAAGAGAGAAAGAGAGATAATAAGAGATAGAAAGAATGAAAAAAAAACATCAATAATATTGTATAATAATAATATCAATGTTATACGGACGACGTTAATCCGGTGGTCGGAAAATAACTTGCTAGGAAACCAAAAACGACGGCAGCAATTAACTTTTTATACATGTTCGTCGCAGTGTATAATATATATTCAATATATACAGTAGAATCTGGTGACGACGGTGTAAAATACGTATACATTGTGTTTAATTAATACTTCGAGATAGGACGATCATTATATTACGTATTTTAATAATAATATGATAGAATATGCGTCCGTCGGTGACGGCCAGTTTTGATTTGCATATACAGCTACAATTAGTCAAACCAACCTCATAGGACCGGTGCAAGATAACACGCGGGGCAAACGAAAAAACTTACAATAATTACTATGGACCGTCACCCGGGCTACGTTGTCGTCGCTCATTGCTTATTCATATACGACAACAACGATATTCCTCTCGATAAGCCCAATATATCCACATTCTACCGACGGGCACCACCACGACATGCATAAATCGGTCTAACGATAGAAATCTTTAAGGACGTTAATACTTTTATTTCGGGTTTTGCTCCCTTCGCACCACTCTAGTCCCACCCGATGGCGTTGACGTAGCCAAGATAAATACGTGTAACTTTATTATAAGACATCGTGGAGATACCGGGTTCAGCAGCGGTGATGGCGGCAATGGTTAATTAGATGAAGATAGCCACCGATCGGAAGCGTTTGACGGGAAGAGCGGCAAAAATATTGTGTTCATGTGTGCCTACACACGCGAGAAAGAAGAAAAAAAAAAGGTACATTCAAATTTCTGAACATTATAATATTACAGCCTCGTGTGTACAACAGAGGAAACCACGGATATAATGTCGGTCGCCACAAAGTCGACTGGTTTGGATCGTAATCGGAATGCAAGGTAGTATACACAGTAGTGCAACGTATAAAAAATATATATACTGATATCATAAGACAACGGTAATGAGTACACGTACTACGACCGACGATGGGTAAATATTGGTAACAAATAAAAGCGTAAATATATATATACATTGTTTTGTTGTTTGTAAGATTGCGGCGACCACCTCGAAACCTTGAAATGCGCTTTTGAAGTCCACATGATGGTCATCGCCCATCGTTGTGAACAATAAGAAATTGCATCTAGTTACAAATCACCACATTAATGGTAGTAGTTATCTTTATATGCACTCGTATATACATGAGTGAACATATACGTGAACGTATTACCTATATATAAAAATCAATCAAAAGCAGCATCAACGGTATTCATGTCGTGGATAAAGAATGACGAAGACGACGACATTATACGTACATACACGGAAAAAACAAAACAGTTCAACCCACTATTAAAATAGTAGATTTAACAGTATTTTATAATTGCTATAGGGATAGCTATAATGTTAGTGAGATTTACTATAATGTTTTAGTTAAGTTATTATAGTCATTGTTACAAAAAAATAAAGTAATTTTTACTATAATTTTATAGTTCACTGTATATTTTAGTTTGGTTGTCCAAACAGTATTTATAGTTGTGCTCACCAAAATGTATAATAGTTAGAACTGGAAGGTTTAGTTCATATCACTGCAGCAGAAATTTAATTTACTATAATTAACAGTTTATTGAGCTATAACTCGTAAAAACCACTACTATAAAATTAAGTATTCGTAACCAAATTTTATATTTAATTATTTTGTATATTTAGCAGTACCTGCTGTCATATATAGTATTTTTTACTATAAAATTACAATATTATATTCATTCAAATTATACCTAATATAATTGCTATTTTTTTGACTAGTACATGCTTTTACTTATAAAATTTAAAATAACGTTGTTAAATATGGTAACCAAATATAAATTCGTTTTTGTAAATAAAATATTTATTTATTTTTTTTTGTCTTTTGTGTAACAAATTTACTGGTTATTTATTTGGTGACTTATTAAAATAACAACATATTAAAGATTTTGTACATAATTATATTCTAAAAACAAATAACAATAGGATATATATTCTTTTTTCAAATGAGATTTCACCGTGGGCGGCGGACACAAATCTGGTCGAGCCCGTGCATGTCATATAACAAATTTAATACTAATTTATTGCAAGTGGTGGAGTATTTAATTGTTCCAAGTCTTGCCATGGTGAATTCTCACTAAACAAATAGTATAAGTTTTTTTACAATAAATAATATAAAAAACATATATTTAAAATTAATATTCAATATAATTAGGACAGTTTTTTAATAATTTTGTTTTTAAATATCATACTAGTTATTAAATTGTGTAGTCTTAGCGACAACATTATAAGTAACATAAATATAATATAGGTAGGTAGTACAATAATAAAACAATTTGGTTATTTACATTTTTATCAATATACTTCCATCTTTAATGCTTTTATGGTGAACAGGAAAACTTTTTTCTATGTCTTTAAGTTTTATAAAATTTAACTTGTTGGTCAATATTACTTTAAATGCTCCAAAATGTTCGTCATAAAAAATGGTTTTATACAAAACATATATAATAAATGGTTCATTTTTGACAATGAAAATACATTTAATAAACCCAAATAATGGTAACATATCGTTGTTTTCATCACATACCTTTATAATAACGGACATACTCTTGGAGTTATATAAAAGCCCATTAATTTTTACCCATGAAACAAAAAATGTAACATCGTGGTTATTTAAATCATAAGGACCTGAATACTCATTAAATAAGTCAATGTCCAATTTGCTTAATTTAATTGCAGGTCCTATTTCTATTGGAATTGTATAGTAATCAATTTTGGTGGATAATAATCTGTATGACAGCCTTAATTGTTGTTTTAGGGACAATGTTTTTATAATATTTTTTCTAGAAGTTGTTGAATTAGCAGTTGTTTTTAGTTCTTTATGTTTACCTTCAAAACGCATTGACCAATGTAATGGTAATGGTCCAGATTTTCGTAGTATTAACGGATAATGGACCATATGGTGGTGCTTTGGTTTTAAATTTTTATTACGAAATATTTTTAGGTACGTTTCATGGTGTTCTGTGATTAAATTTTCAAGTATAAATGAATCTTCAAATGTAATACACTTCGATAATATTATATTTAAAATCTTATCGAGAATAATATATACTGACCAAATTTCAGAATTTCTAGGAACCAAATCACCTATCATTAGTCCTAAATTTTTAACAAAACATAGCATTTCACTAGCTGACATTTTTAATATTGCTTTAACTTTCAAAGTTTCACTAGAAATCAAAGTTGGCCTATTTCGAATATCAATTGGGCCATAGTCAAATAATTCGATCCTATTATTTAATGTATTCAATGAAAAGTATTTTAAATCAAAAATCATTATTTTTAACATTAAACCAATATCGTAGTTGCATACACCTTCTAACATATCATGCATAACATCAACACTATAGTTATCTGTAACATGAAATGAATCAATTTGATTCCACACACAAGGTTCTTTTATTCCAGTTAATGATACATCATTTTTAATGAGATCGTCAGTATAATTTGTTATATTTCTAAGATTTGTATCTACTTGTGATATTTGTGTATGACATTGGATTTTTTCAGTTTTACAAAATCTACAAGGATAGTTAGCAACAAAACTTTCCGTAAATCCTAATATTGAATGTAACCCTAAGTTATCTCCAATAATTAAACCTAAGGAGAAGTAAATGTGGTGAACTTTATAATTTGATGTAACAAAAATACCATGCGTTTCTAAATAAATTAATTCGGAAATTATGTCCTTAAAAATAACATTATTTCCTAAATAATTTTTGTCGCTGGTTTTAAAAAGTGATACTAAAAATATATTGTCTAATGATGAAGATAACTCAGGAGGCAAACATGCTAATGCCATGTATATTGCGCCTAACTTTTGTGAACCAGCATGGGTACCTAGTGGGTTATTAACTTCGAAATCATCATAGTATAAAAATAAAGGGAAAGTTGTTTTATTTGGAAATTTATTTTGACATTTCAATCGCCATTGTTTTGACTGCATAAAGTTGTACATAAATTTACTGGTAGACATATTTTCTATGTATTTTAATATTACATCTAATAAATTTGAGTGTTCTAGAACCTTTTTTAAAATATCTCTAAGCGGCGTTAAACATAATTTAATTTCCTCATGATCTACTGCAACTCTACCATTAACTAATCTATCTCCTAATCTGTGCCCTATAACTATTTCATTTGGTTGAATTAATACTCCTAGATCATGGAGTGTTTTAAATCTCATATATTCAGTTTTCATGCTAACAAATGGATCTGACAAAATTTTCATTTCGCTAAGAACTAATAATAATTCATCTTTCACACTAGAGTCCTTACATTTACTAATACATTTATTAATTTTAGTACTAAAAACTGAAACAATTGAATCGACAAAATCTTGAATATCATTAATTAGAATATCAATTTTATTTCGGGGAATAACTGTGTCACTATACCATTTACAAATCATACTTAAAGCTAATGATTGTAAATTTTTTAAATCATCAGATTTATGAAAATTATGATTTTGTTTATTATCATCTATAGTACTTAAACTGAAATTTGTATCATTATCAGAAAACGGTACATAGTTTGTTGTCTGTTCAAATAGACTATTATTGATAGATTGAACATTTTTATTAGGTATGTCTTTTGTGGATTTAGAATCAAAGTCATGTTGTTTAAGGTGTCTTTTATATGTATCAATATTATTAAAAATACGTAAACAGTTCTGATATGGACAATTAAATGTTTCTATTGCTTTTAAGTCATGATATATATTAAAATGGCTAAACAAATGATTTAGGCATTCGGCTTCATAAGAACATAAAAAACAGTTAACCATCATAACAAGAAGATATTAAAAATAATTACATAATAAAGAAAGATTGATAATAAAGAAAGAACCTAAGGGTACAAGAACTTAGATATTACTTATAATAATAATTACTAATAGTATTACAAATTATTTAAACTATTTATTTATACAGGATTGCAATTAGCAAAAGTACCTACCTATATTTAATTGAAATTGGAAACTTAAACTACTATTGCAAATCTTTAATTAAAGTTTGAACAGCCACAAATTTTTTTTTATGGACATTTGCTATTTCAAAAAAATAATCTTGAATAAACCACCAAACCTGCTCAGCTTCTGGAGGATACTTTAAATTTAATGCGTGAAATGATTTAAAACAAATATCTAACGCCTTAATTGGCGTTTCGAGTTTGTAATAAATATTGTTAATTACAGTATAGTAGTTCAATACACTACTAGCATCTTCAATATTCCCCACGATGGCGATATATGGTTGAACAGTTAAATGATTAGCAAATGCTCTATTCACTTTTTGTTCGTGGGTTGTCTTGATATCATTGCTATTCTGTGAAATAAGCAATTTTAAATTAATACCGTATTTAGTACTATAATAATATAGTTAACCATAGTCTTGATAAAATATATGATATATATATAAATATAATATATAGTGATGGGAACATTCGAGAGATTTTAATAAACGATTATAAGAATATCAAGATGTTGTTACAATCGAGTGATTCACTCGAAAAATTACCTCTCCGTCAATTGATTTCTTTCGAAACAATTGAGATAATTGATTAATTCAAACAATGGAGTATTTCGAATATTTTCTCTTGATTATTTCCATCACTAAACCGAATTAGATGTTTGAATTTTAGAATTTATTAATGATAAGAAAGCACATCATAGATATCATTTAGATAAGTTATCTATTCCGTGGTACTCGTTATTTATAATTTTAAATGTTTACAACAGCTATTAGATAACAAACTAAATAGGTATTAATTTAACAATGTATGTAAATAGTCCAAGAAATGATGGCTTATACTAGTTATAACTTGAGTGTATCGTGTAAGTGTATCTACTTAATTTATATTTTAGTGTTATTTTATGTTTTAAAAGTTTAACATTAGGTATTGGGATTTTACGTTGTGTACCTATACTTTACTATTACTTTACACGTTGTGTACTTAAACTACTTATATATTACTTGTGTACCTATAAAAATGTTTTAATTTTGAGACAAAATATTAGATAAATACAAAATAAAATATTTAAAACTTACTGTGATATTGACTATGACAGCACTAGCTTGTTCTAATTTTGATGGTTTCCGCATACAATATTTAATTATTTTTTGATTTTCTTCATCGGCAATCTTCTTCGGAATTTTAATATTCACTGGTTTGAATAGGTAAGGAAGTATTTGTATAGCTGCTAAATCATCATCACCTAAAGCAAATTACAGATAAGTACATACCTTTCTGTTTTCCTATTCTAATTTTATTTTTATTAGTTATATTATGTTAACAGTTATATAACTTGCCTAATTTAGCAGGTGATATAATTTTTTTAATCAAGTTTTGTTCAAACACATTTAAATTTACTTGACTTTTAAAATATGTTTTCAACTTATTTTTGAATACATCAAATTTTTGTAGAAGATATTGGTCTTTTGATGGAAATAAATAAGAAAAATCCATATCAATCTAGGAAAATTCATTGTGTATATTTCTAATTATTTATTTGAAAACAAACATTTTATTTTTATTATTTAGATTTAAAAAATATGTATTTGAAAGCAATAAATGTATTTATTTTCATGTTAATATTAATCAAATATACTGCAATTCAAACATTTTTTAAATCTATTATGGTATAAGGAAACCTTCTTTTGTAGTTTGTATGACTAATCTTACAAGTATGTGACCTGTTGTCTTTTTTAAAGCTGGATATTTATTAATAGCATTTTCATTTATTTGTTTAGTATATCTATATTGAGCAGTTTCAGCCCATAACTGGTGTAAAGTAATTTCCGGTTCTATATTGTGCTTTAGCCAATTTATTGAATCTAAAATATCTATTTAATGTAGATATGCAATTAGTATTAATAAATAAGAATTACAAATTAATATTATAATAAATATCTAATTCTAATATCAATTTCACATTATAAGAATCATATTTTATAAAAAAATAATTAATAGATACCTTCTTCATTAATAAAAACTTCATTGTCCTTATTATGTTTTTTATCACTTTGAGAATTTATTTTCTTTATCTCTTTTTTTAAATTACAATATTTGTCGTACAATTTTCCTCGATTAGGACTTACTTTATTACCTTCTTTATAATAAGGTATGAAGTAGACATGTTTGTTTTCTGAAGGAAATAATTCTTCTATACCTATGAGTATGAAAACACCTTTTTATTTATTATAGTTTTTAATAAACCATATACCTAGTATAAAACTTATACAATATTTCCCTACTAGTTTATTAAAAATAAGTTTCTTTATAGAGTTATAGTTGTAGAGTTACTAAAATAAATTAAAAAACATCTTAGAAATAAAATAATTTTAAATGTTTTTACTGTGCATAATATATTTTGTTTATAATGATTAATTGTTAATGAAATATATATTATGACCTTCATTGCATTATTCTTTAAATGTCAAAATACCTATATGTAATGTTACAAATATCTACCATTTGCGATTTTCAAAAATTGTGTCTTCTCAATTTTATTTGCACCTTTAGTTTTAAAAAGTTCATCTTTTATTAATATTCCACTAAGCCGGTTTCTCATTTTTGTATTTAATGATCCATATGACTTGAAGTGTTGTAGTATAAGGAGACCATCTTGGTATTGCTCCAATGTTTTTTTAATAAAATGATCTATAATTTAATTTATTTTCATTAGCATATAGAATTTTTTAAATATTTTGAAAATAACTTTTACTATTACTCGAATTCACATCGATGGTTGGTGGATTATCAACATTAGAAACTTCAGACTCTGCTTCAGTCTTTAATAAATTTTCAAAATTGTCTGAAACCAATTTCTTAGGTAGCGGCCTATCTGTACATTATGATATTATGAATATACAATTTTGTACAATTTTATTTCTATAATACAAAGTGCTTATTAAATAAGTAATTGTTAATAAATTATGTTATACCTGACTGATTAGTATCTAGTTGAATAATATTTAAAGTATCAATTGCATTATTTTGAAATGGCTCTGTGGTTACATTGTAATATGATACATCTATATAATATAATTTAATTTTAATTGTGTTATAATATACAAAATATATTTTAATTAGGTACCTACCTACTATAATTTATTATCAGTCTGGCTCACCTGGCTATCTAGGGTTTTTTATAGATACTAATTGTTTTGATAATTAAGGAGCCTAACACCGAATTTAAACATTGAAAATACCACAAAAAATTGGTCATTTTATTGACATAAATAAATATTAAATTGAAATTATTCAACTACATACTAATATAATATATTTTGAATTGGTTATTTACATTAAATTTATATTCTTTTATACACAGTTAAATTCTAAAATTTAAAGAAATATTCAAAATAAAATAAAAAACTGATTAGAACAATTAATATACCTAAGTATTGTTTAAATTAATACATTTTCAAATTTTTACTGTAACTAGCAAAATATGTAACCAAGTGTTTGAATTAAAAGATCACTGATAATGTATTAAATTATGAATTAATTAAGAAAATTGATTTACTATTTTAATTACATTTTTTCTTTAAGAATATATATTATTTAAATAATAAATAACATTGGTTAATAATAATGTAGATAACACACGCTGTAATTGCAATGATAAATCTCAGAAGTTTTTAAAATATTAATATTAGTTATATTGAATATATTTTCAAGTAGGTATAGTTCATTTTAATTTAATAATTTTTTTATTTAAATTAATTATATTTGTTGGGGTTCTTTATTATTGTGAATTTAAATAGTGGGCTCAATCATGAGCCAGACCAACACTGATCTAAACGTATCTAAATTTTTTTTTTAATTACCTTTTTCATCTGTCACAACAGTCATGTTCATCATTGACTCAAATGTCAATAATTTTTCATTTTTTAACTGAACTTCCTAATAAAGTCAAAATAAAATTTAGGGAAAACAATTTAAAAAAAATTGTTTTGAGTATTGCAGGTAAAAAAAACATTTAATAATTGAAATCAAATTGAATAAATATAATATGCATTAAGGTTACACTTACTGAACTTAGTGTTCTTAGTTTTTCCAACTCATTAAGAAACTTGGCTCTTTGACCAATTTTGGGAATTAAATCTTTTAACATTAACTCAGTCAATATCATCAAAGCTGTTTTATTAATTTCTTCTTCTAAAAACATATAATAATACATAGGTAAAAAAGTCCTAAAATGGTTTATTTATCAGCAAAAATAAATTTATGATAAATAAAATCGATTTTGAATAAATAAAAATAATAATGTAACAAATATTTATTTATTTAGTTAAAACTGTAATTTGAAAAATAGAAAATAACTAAATAAATAGAGATATAATCTAAAAAAAAATGCTTTGGGGGATATACTTGTCATATATACTCTTTAAAGTGTAGGTATTAATCTAATGTTAACATAGGTTATACCTTCTAAGTTGATTTGAAATAAATTACTAAAATGTTTTGTCATTGATGATAAAATTTAACGGGATTTAATGAATTTTAATAATATTTTTTTTAATATTTAATTAATTTATATGAAAATTGATCTTGAGTTTGGAAAAATATTTGTTTGACAAATATTGTCTTAAAAAAATCGATTTATCATAATTCCGCTATTTAAATATTTTGGAAAAATAAAGTTTCATTAAAAAAAAAAAAAACGCACGTTGCCTACAAATTTCTAAGTTATAGGTATATCAAATTATATCATCAAAAGTGATATAAACAATTGAAGGCCTAAATCAACCAAATAAATGGATATTTTTAATCTGTGTTCAGTCATTTTTTTTTTTTTTATTTCAATTTGCTTTTGTTTGCACATTACAGCAGCATTCAGTTATAAAATGGCCTTATATTATATTAATTGCGAAGACAACTTACTGAGTATAATTATTTTACATACCTATATATTTATATTTTTTAAACTGTTGTTTTCTTATTATATTTTTACTTTACCTTCAAATTTATTTACTAAATGTTGAAATCCAATATCATTTAACCAGTTTTTGGTAAATTCGTCCATACTTAAATAGGTATCTACGAGTAATATAACAATTATTCAATAAATTAATTAAATCAATTTATTTGATAGGTAGTAACTTATAATTTATAAATAATATCTATATATAGTATGTCCAGTCAGTTTTATATTCTAGTATTATCCGAGAACAAAAAAGTTTATTTTTTGATGAGAAATTATTATTTCCTTTCACAAAAATATTTTTCATATTATTATCTATCTATATTTAAATTTATATAAAGTTTGGATAAAAAAAAAGTTTTATATGGCTTTTTAGTCAAATTTTGGAAAAATATTGTGAATTTCGAAAATTACCTTCAAAAAGTACCATAGGTAAAGAGGCAAATTCTGATTCAAAGACATCATATATATTAAAACTATATTTATATTTCGTTCCAATCAGAATCTTAAAATAATATTTTTTCATGTATCATTTCAACGATAAATATGAAATAAATTACTTTACATCTACTTAGCATAAACATTTAAAAATTTAAAATTAAGTGCTTTTAAAAAAAATTTTCCTGATATAAGTAAGTAGGTATCTAAGATATTATATACCTATACAGTTCGGTAATTAATTTATAATTAATAAACTATATGAGTAGGTAGTAAGTCGATATTTATTTAAATAATTTGAACAAAACTCGTAAATAACTGTATACATTAATAATATAAAACATATTAAGTATATAGTGTAAAAACTTACCTTTTGACTTGAATCTTCGGATGATCTAACTAAGAGAGCCGTAGAGCGTTTAATTTTCTTGTAGGAGTGTCGCAAAGTATGGTAAATAAATGACTGACAAAAGGGTAATGGTAACCACCATCCATTAGCTCATAATATGTTTTGCAAGAGACAAAATTCTCAAGAATTTTCATTTCATGCCGCGCGTGTTGCCTCGTGCCTTATTTTACCTTTGTGTTTGCGACTGGCACTTAGTTTTCGCCGAATTACATTTCGACAGTTAGGTACGACTTACTATATTTTATAGAAATTTGATCTATTGATATAGTATTGAATTATTTAAGCTATAAAATATAGTTGATTTAAACATATAAAAAAAAAAAACTATAAAATATAGTAATATTCATTATTAAAACCAACTATTTTTATATAGTCCAAATAACTATACTATTTTAGTCATTCCACCTTTAAAATAGTGATTCTTACTAAATTTTTCGTGACTATAAAATTTTAGTAATTTTTTTTTTCCGTGCTTGTAATGTATTTCATGTGAATTTCTCCCGTCAATCGATTTTGGACTTGTCGCGCGTTTTTCACAACTCAAAAACCGTCAATCAGAGATGAATGCATGAAAAAAGTTTGGTGTTGAGGCTTGAAAAAATAAGATTATCTTAGTATTGTTGTTTATTAATCTTTAATTATAAGTACATTATTGGTATAATATTAATATTTTATGGGGAGATTGTCTTCGTAGCGAATAGCCCGACAGCGAATAGTCCGGGTCCGACAATACTAGTTGAGATCCAACAAAATCCGCTGTCTGTTTTCCAACGGACATAAATGAAGTCAGATAATGAATGTTAAAAATAAATGTTTTAATATGAATACTTGGCTCACAAATATCTACAATTACTAAATTCAACACATGTGCAAAACACCAAATGTAATCAACTCTTGAATTCTGGAATTTTAAATAAGTTCTTAATCCCTGATACTCACCTTGCATTGATCTTGCCCCATCATACATTTGTGCAATAAGTTCCTCTTTCCAATTGAATTTATATTTTTCATAAATATTATAAAAAGTATTGAACAATCCTTTACCACTAGCACTTGCCACTTGTAATGCATGTAAACATTCTTGAATTTTTCCATCATTTATAACAAATCTCACTACAAAGGCAAACTGTTCTAATCTAAACAAGTCCATTGTAGTGTATATAATTACAGCAAAAGTAACGCACTTTTCAATTCAACAATTATTTTTCTCGAATCATTTCACTCAATATTATTAACATTTTATTTTAGGTATTGTTAGATAAAAATAATTTCGAATAAAATAATTTCGAATGCTTTTTAATAAAAGAGGTTAGTCAAATAAAGCAAATATTTTTGTTCACTTACATAGAAAAAGGAGTTATCATTTGATACATTTAACATTTAGCACAATAATTATTAGCATCAAAGCGTTTTGATTATTTGTTCCTTGATCACATATTAGAAGTTTTGGTAATAGACCTACGTTAATTAGTACTTGTAAAACATTAATAATAACTTTATTACAAAATCAATGGTAATACTATATATTTATTACGATGATGAATATAAAAAAAGTGAACTCATTATCAAAAGAACGCGTATTTAAGAGCTTGTTATAGTGCTTGCATCAAATATCCGTTTTAATAATAATATAACCACGGACCACGGTCTTGAATACAGGTCGGTGTATTTATAATTTATATAATCACAGTTTTTTATTATGATGCTATTCAAAACTAAGATAATATATGGTGGTGCAGATCATGTTGACTATTCCGTACATCAATAAATGAAATAACAATTTACTATTTACTGAATGATGCAATACGATAATGCCTAATTGCCTGATCTGTGTGACCATGCCTTACACTATTGTAGAATACACTATGTAATGTTAGCCTATCGGCTATCATTATTATGTAAGTTTATAGATTATTGGACTACTAGTATTTGTAAGTTGTAAACTGTAAAGATATACTTCGAGTAAATGGATAGGTAGGCAACCTTAAACCTAAGTTGGCGGGTAGGTAAATTGTAGATATTTGGGAGTTCAGACCTAGCCCGGGGGTACCCTCTCCCAACCATACATTTTTTAGGCTAGCGCAAGTGCATTAATTAAACACCGATCAACACGTAATTGCTATAGTGTATACCTTGATACAGGAGAAATATTCAAATATAAAAATCATTAATACAAATAATTAACATTTTCGTGTTATGAATGCCATGAATATTGATTATATCAAGTTACTCGTATAATAATGATGTACTCGTACTATTCGATATACTAATACTAAATTTAATATTATAATATATTGATTTAAACAGAAAATTAAATTTTGAGGAAAATATAATTATGTATCCGAAATAGCAGAAAGATAGATTATTTACATATTTTTTTTCTATTTATTAATTTATAGTCGGATAAAATATTTCTAAAATATCTTCGTGAATGATGGTAAGCAAGAAAATGTAAAAAGAATTAACGGCCGTTGTGGGGTTACATTTCAAAAGAAAAACAACATTCGAGCTGTCTTTCGTTTATTTGAGTAAACGTAGACTATATGTGTATTTGTTTTTAAAAATTATTCTCCCAAAACTCTTATTTATTTATTAATATGTATTGAAATTAACGACAAAAATGGCGTGCATACAGAATAATACATTGTAAGACAGTCTAAATTTTACAGGTTTAATAATTAATTAACTGATTATATCTTATAATGAAAGAAATCTTGTGTTGACTAATTTCTCAACTTAAAATTTCTTTAATAAAATACGTTCTAAAATATAGGAACGATTTATTTTGCCACTTATTAATTCATCGAGATAAGATATACTCATATCAGCATTTTTACGACGAATGAATAATAGATTAAGATTAAGGATAGTTTTAATATTATTTATATAATAGTAATTTTTATTCTTTGATATTTTTTAACGCAATCAATTTCTTTGTACCTTTTTGATGTATTTAATGCACCAAAACCAGAATAGTCACTATACGATAGATCCATGTTTAATATTGGTTATTAAATATGATAATATTATATTATGATTTAAAATATAAATAATTAATATAATAGTTATATTTAATATTTTACGAATAAAAGACACAGCATAAAATTATTTAAACGATAAATACCCGTAAAAGATGAAGTAGATCCAAATCAGAATCCCAGAGTTCTTATAGCTTTTAAAAAAATTGTTTAACAAAGTAGAAAACTGGAGGTTGGATTGAAAGGCGATGAAATTAAAGAATTGAAATATATTTTTGTAAAATATTTCAACTGTCATGCGTACGAAATATAATCGTACACCATATTTTTGCATGGTTGTACGCACATCGTTCATGATATTTGAACCATCATATTGTATGCATGAACAGTAATTTGTGCATCGTGTTGAAGAACATGATGTGAAATATAACAATAAAATAAATAAAATAAATGATCACGCGCAGTGGTTCTTGAACATGACGAACGCAAAAGCTATCGGGCTATGCAATACTGTGACACGAGTAATAAGCGTCTGACACGGTGAGAGTCAAATAAAATATAAACATTATTACAACGTCCGGCTTACCATCTGTTATTTTCACACGGTATGTTGCGACAAACAGCAATAATGTTTATGTTTTATTTTATATTTTCAATGGACTGTACAGTAAACTTTGTTGCACTGTTAAAAACCTATCCATTATCTCGCGTGACGTTCACGGTTTGGCGTGTTATTGTCCCTGGCGATCTAAGCGAAAATAGTTAAGCAATTTACCACCAAAAATCAATGGTTTAATGTAATAAGTCAGACTTTCTGTGATCCATACGTTTAACCTTGAAATTTCATTAATTTATCGGTTGAAAAAAAATTATAATATAAATGCAATTAATTGAATTCGTACATTGAAAGCTTATCACTATTATTATTATTATTATTAAAAATTAATAATAAAAACATTGTAATTGTTTCAACTATTCGACTGTAAAGCAATATGTTCCTAAGCGGAGTTAAAATGTTAAATTTTTGGAAAAAATACAGTCATCGTCGCACGTAATCGTAATAAAATTTAATCAGATTTTGTAATAATAAATTAATATCATAAGGATTTAATGAGGCAAAAACAATACCACAGTCGAGAATTTATTGAGTATTTGTACACAGTCTATATAATATATACTTTTTTTTTTTAAAAAAAAAATTCACGAGTAGTATTAATGTTTTCTAATAAGGTTTTTTTTTTATTTATTAAAAATTATTTCTGACTTTATCACAAATTAAAATTCTGATAAAAATGTCAGTTATTCACTTATTCATCGAACACATTTTTTAGGCAAATATCACGCGTACACACAAGTCATCTAAATTAATACATCAAAACAGAATTATCAAATTACAAAGAGTACTCATGACGTAAATGTAGCCAAAAGTAGAATAAGCATACGGGGTTTTTTTTTCTTCAAAATAAATGAGAGGCGTCATTATTATATTATACGCGTTGTAGTACTTTCTTAAATATTAATCTGTTGGTTAAAATACGGTACGTTGGTAATAATATTCTACTCGGCCTTTATAATTGATCTCTAAAGATAGAACACTAACTACAGTTTGTGCATACTATGTAAAACATATTATATCTATAATAATTATAATTGTACTGTGTTATAAAATGTCAAGAAAGATGATCTGGATAGCAACTACATCAAGTGGTTTATGTGTTTATCGGATATTCATGATCTTACCCGTAGGCTACGTTCCACGTTTATCTACGTGGCACCTACATCATTGTAAATAATTTTTTAACTGATATCGCATTGTCTGCATTAAGGTAACACTTATATTTTATGATAGGACATATTACATAAATAGTAATCAAAATAGTTTTATTTATTTACTGAGATCATGTTTTTGTATCATTGACACGTATATTTTATTATTTTTTTACAATGGCCCTGCCATTGGACGCCGAGACGCCAAGTCGTACGATATTTTACGTATTAATATATATTACTAAACTATGCTGCGTATGAAAGACCTTACAAGTAATCTGCGTTCAAAAATTTAATGACATATTTAATATAGATTTAATATTATGTCAAAAAAATAAATAATCGATAAAATAATACTTTAAGCAAATAACATATCTAAAACACAAAATATTTTAAGTAAAATAATTATTAGTTATAATGAAGGTTAGACGTTTGATATTTACTATAAGTCAGATAGTCGGATGTATTAAAGTATTAAATAATATATAGTCAATTTTATCTATAAATCATGATCGCAACATAATTTAGCAATAATAACAATGTCAAAAACGAATCAAGAGCTAACAAATTGAAAACTATTTCATGGCGATAGGCCAGCGTAGTAATGTACTTATGTGCGTTCTTTCACTTAAAAAAAAATAAAAAATAATATAATATATATAGTAAATATTTTTAATGGGATAAGAGTGAAAATTATTTTTAGTCACAAATAAAAATATTATGCTTTAATATTTGCATATAAAAATTCAAATACGAATTCGGATAAATTGATAAAAGTCACTTATTCACAATAGTTCTACAGTATGAGTATATTGTACCTTACTGAACACTAATTATATGTATATGTAATACAAGTTTCGGGTTAAAATGATTTAAATTAGTGAAAGAAAAATAAGGACAACATTTCTAGGTTGGGTGTAAATGCGATAGTCAACAAATATTCTTAATGCTCAAATATTAGTAATTGCCAATTTCAAATCAAATGCCTTGAATTCTAGGCCAGTCAGAAAGAATTCATACAAGTGTCCTGGATATAGGTCTCAGTGTATATATGGGTGGCTCTTCATGATTTTTCTGAAATAAATTATACTTATCAAGATCTAATATAATATTGAGTTAGAATGAATTATAAATTGAAAATCGAATAATTTTATTGTGCAGGTTTTTAAAATCAGTTACCGGTAAAATTAAATATTCCCCTCCCGAGAATTTTGCTTTTACGGTATATCATCATCACCCTTCGCTACCTTGACAATTGTTTAAAATTCATTATAGGTTTAATAATCGCAACCAATCGATTTATTAGTTCATAAGATTCCACACGTCCTCCTAGTAACGGCTTAATACCACTGTAGACAGTTTAATGTATCACAGAATTGAATATTGCTTAATCACTGATTGTATATATGTTAATTAATTAGAAATTCAGTCACTATAACTCTTATTTATAACGCTTATTTTATTAAAATTTTTATGTTATACTGAGGGTGGCCAATACTTTGAAATTATGTTTTTAATATTTCAATAGGCTATTTCATAAAATAACACAATGGTGATTTAAAAAAATTAAATTGGTTGAATTTATAAAAGTGCAATTCACATTTTTTAATCTTATATAAAAAAAAAATTTCATAATTTTAACGCAAATTTAATAACAAATATTTTTCTCTTTCATGTTTTATGAAGTATTTAATTTTAAAGTAATTTTTAAAAAATTTAATCAACTATCTTGAATTGCACTGAAAAACTCAATTTCATAATCCCAGGGTTTTTATTATGAAATTTAAGTATAATTTTAAACATCTAAAGCACAACCAACGACATTTTAAAATTTACTTTATTTAAATAACTATGAATTGTTTATTACTATTGTATTATAATTATTATTTTATTTGATACAAATGATTGATTCTATGAAGAAAAGAGTAAGTCAATAAAATTGTATTTTGATATCTATTTGAAAAATATAATCTTCTTATGGCATAATATAGAATATATATATATATATATTGTATTATACTATACGATTTGATCAGCGTATATGACCGTACTTTTAAAATGTAAATTGATAATAGCTTACAAATTATGAAACGCAATAAATTCTGTTAAATTTTTAGAAAATTTAATTTAATTTTAATTTAATTTTCGAAAATTATTAAAACCTTAAAATTACTCTCTAAATTACTATGCAATAGATAATGTTCCCTATTGAATGATAATTTTTGATATATATATATATATATATATATATATATATATATATATATAATTAAAGATTAAAAAATATAACTATATCATTATGAACAATCAGGATAATATATTTGAATATGTCATATAATAAATCTGTATATACAAAGAAAAAAAAAAACCTCAAAATATGTAAACTTTATAATTTATTGCGCTTTAATTTTTCCACGACATTTTAATTTGTATTATTATTGTAATACATGCGATCTTAGAGTTATAGCCATAACACATAAGTAATATATTAATTACAAATATTATTGAAGAATAAAATTGTTGTATTTTGAATTCTTACAAATAGCTAACGTATTGTGAAATAAATTGTATAAATTAATTAATTCATGATAAATGTAACAAAAATTTAAAATTATACATTAAAGTATAAATAAATAAAAATGGGGTGTACGAGAATATAAAAAACTATTCCAAACATATTTTTGTTATATGATATTTCTTATTCATTGTTGTTACGGTTTTCTGTAGTTCTAATAAATACATTTCTCAATTTCTCAATAAAACAGTTTTGTCATACGGCGCTTAGTATAGACAAAATAGCTACATTGCTGCGTTCCCAGACAATATTTTACAAGATCAATTGTTACTACTATTATTATTGATTAATATTGATAACATTGATTATTATAACTGTGTAGTATAATATTATTAGTATGGTAAGAAACAGCATATGGTTATATTTTGACTATTCCTGTATCACGAACATATAATATATGTGTGTTTAGTAAAACCAATTATATGTTGTTAGATTTAATTTTAAAGTAAACTATCCTACTTATAACCTCAAGCTAAAAGGTCAGAGTATTATTTGTGAGTCTTCTCTTAGGTATTTTATGGTATTTAACATTTTAAACGAGTTATGAGTAAATAAAAAATTACAATTTCAAATAATTCATGGCTCTTTTAAAAATTAAAGAAACCGCATAAATTCCAACGATGTTTATGTTGGTTATTGTTTACTCCTTTTTAATTTGACAATATGTTAGTTTACTGTAACAACACAAAAACAACACAAAAAAAAAAACACAAAAAAAACAACACAAAATAGAATCTACTAATCACGTATTTGCATTATGCTGAAAGTATTTTTTAGATAGAGACAACGATGTTGAGTTGGTGTTCAAAGTTTTCTGATCTTACTGGAGAAAAGTAATAATGATACGGTTATTTAATATATAATACATTTATTATGACAAACTGGATTTTAAATGTATTATAATATCGTTAAAATTATTAGTCATTGAAACGATTGAGACTATATTGATTTGTTGTACCAATACTCATATTGTTAAAATTATTGGTGACTTAGATAAGTTTAAATTAGATTTTAACCAAACCGATTCGTCCACTATTATTTCGTCTATTATATTGTATAACTATGTCTCAATGTTTCGTACAGATAATGATAAATCGTTATATGGTTTATTGCACGTTGTTTCCGTTTAAGAACTGTCAATTTTAATAATATATTATATATGTATATATATATATATGAATTGTTTAATGTTAGGTCGTGGTTATTCGTCGTTTTAATAAATGCATTACTCACGAAAAAAAAAAAAAAAAAGTAAATTAAAATGAATTAATTTATATAACTATTGAAATTTAACTAACGAATAAATGATTTAAACATAGACGTTATATTTTTATCAGCCGTACAGATAAAATTATTTTCGAATTAACGATGGTTATTATGTAAGTCGATATTTTAGTTTATAATACGTAATACGGAATAAAATACGCTAAAATCGCTCTTTAATTTACATTTCGATTGTTTATGAAAATACAACATGAGTCATAATAATAGTCGATTCAAATTGATTGCGTTATGCAGCTTCGTTATGTAGTATAGGTTTTAACTGGCATTTATAACAGTCATGCTCATATATAATACAATTGCATATATTATTACTGTGCATGGTGCATGTATATTTGCGTATTACATTTTGTCTGGTTAATCTTGTTAGCATATAATGTCTCTGCTAATAATTTTGTCGATGACGCTTATATATATATATATTGACCTAGTTTTATTTCGTGTTTAATAATATTTGCACCTGGGGCGATCACTACAGTTTCAAAAGGAAATATTTTATAGACTCTTGTTATTGTTGACGTTGTTTTTGGTATTTTTTCCGGTTTAAAATTGACTTCACGTAATCGAATGGCGAATTGCGTGCTGAAAAAATATTACCGTATATATTTTTTTTTTTACAACAATCGGATTTATAATGTTATCACACATTGACGTAAGATGGGGGAAAAGGGAGGCATTGTCACCTAGAATAAATTATGAAAGGAAGTTAGCTTCTCTGATATTTAACATGATTTTTTTTTTTTAAAATAAGTACAAACAAGCTGGGATTGATGAGTATAAATCTTTTATCTCAGATTATTGATAATGTAAAAATGTGGGTGTGTGACATCAGTGGATGAAATTCAAGACTGACAAAATCATGAAAAAATTTCTATTGTTCTATGGTACTGGGATAAAAGATTAAATAAGCCAAAAAATGTTACAAAATGAATGGCGAAACCCTTTCATATTTATTAAAAAGTACTTTGCAATCTTTGAGTTTAAAAATGTAAAACATGAAAGGACAATACTAAGTGAAGCTACCTTAATACTTGGTTCTTATTCTGGAGTAGCTAAACGAATACAAGCTGAAAAAAATAAACTAGCTTTGCATGTCCATTATTTTACATATATACTTAACATGTGTGTAGTCGATGTTTATAGAAAAGTAGTTTCAAATCAAAATATGTTTGGTAGATTAAATATAATTTATACATTTATAGACGCCTCTTCAAGAAAAAACTCAGTATTTGAGAGAATTCAAAAATAATTAAATATGTTACATTGCACTCTTTAATCACACAGTGACACGAGATGAAGTTTTCGGAATGAATCTATTCGTTCTGTTTTAACACAATTTAGTTATATTATTTTTACCTTAAAACACATAAATAAAACTCACATCATTCATGGATCTGATTTAAATTCATAAATAAAAACTATTCAAGACTCTGGATTTTTTTTTTTTTTTTAATTAATGAAGCAAGTTCTTTAACTAAATAATATTTTGTCAATAAATTTAAAAAAAAGAAAAAAAAAGTGAATTACTCAACTGTTGGAATTTAAATGAATGCTACTTTAATGAAACTAAAATCACTTAAAAAAATATGATAGTTTTAAACTTTCTTGAACTGAAATTGAACAGTTTGCTATCAATGAGGATATTCTATTGCCAAATATTCCTAGAATAGAAAAATTCTCTCTAAAATCGGAGGTTATGAAGTTAACAAAAAATAATATAACATCTTACTTCAAAGTTAATATTTATTTTCCAGTTATAGAAATTATAATCAGTGACATAAAACACAATTTTAAGAAAACAATATCAAAACACTTATTACTCTTCAAACTTATTTGAGCAACAATAACTGCTCGGATCAGAATATCTGTAAAGTTTTTAACGACTATGGTATAAAGAGAGAGAACAACTTTTATTTTTGAAAAAAATGTATAAAGTGAACTGCCTGTCGCACAGGTTGCCTATAGTAACACAGTATAAACATCAGACGTTACATTATAGGGTTATGTTATGGTTTGCACGGTTTGCTTGTTATAAAGGTAATGATATAATATAAAATACATTGATATAAAATACAAAATAATAGTAATTAATAGTGGTATTACATTGATATATAATAAAATATAAAATAGAAGTGGTATAATATTAATCTTAATCTGTGTGATCCATAGAGTATAGATGCCTATGTATTATATTTAGGGTGTCTTTCATTATTTCTAGACATATTATTCTAAGGTCTTCTTTTTTGAACATGTTTATTTTGAAAAATTCAAGTAAACGTTTGGAAGCTGTGTCTCTGGCTCCGAACCATAGTCCTTCAGCATCCCAGTTCGTTATTCTGTATTGACGTTGCAGATATAGGATTGTGGACAAATATATATTTCTTTTTTCTTGGTTTATTTCTTCGTATTGATTTATGTTGTTTGTTTCCCATCTAATTGTTGGGTCAAGTATAAGTCCTTTATCTTTTAAGCGATCCAATACTATTATATCCGCTCGCCTGTTTTGGTTGCCTGATTCTGTTTCCACTGTGCAGTGGATCTCTTCGTAGACTTCTAAGTGGCGTCTTCTAAACAGATCTGCAATCATGGTTCGAATCTTGTGGTGTGCAGAGTTACGTAACTGTTCTGACCTTGGACATGATCCACGAATGTGAGGGAGTGTTTCCATGATGTTTTTCTCACCACAGATTGGGTTTCTACAGTGGTGGTTCCCTTGACTTCGTCCGCCTGTTGTCCTATTGGCTATTGAGTTCATAGACATTTTTATTGAGTTTGTCCATTCACTACTTGTTAGACCTATTTTATTTGAGACCCAACTATTGGTCAGCGTACACTGTTCGTACCATGTTACTCCATTACCTCGTTGAGGTAATGTTTTCCACTTGTTGTATTCTGCTTTTCTCAGTTCTGATCGTATGGCACGAACATTGGTGTCTGCAGTTCCATCTAACTTTTTCCTACATTCAATTATTTCTTTCTCTATGTTTCTCGCCGCCTTTAAATGGACATCGTTACTGTTTCTGAGTGTTTGACAGATGTTTAAGTATTGTAGCGAAGCCTCCCATTTTACGCGAAGGATGCCCAGTCCCCTAAGCTTGCGGCCGGTGTAGTATACAGGTATTGGGGTATAGGCAGGTAGACCTGCAATTTCTCGAACTCCTTGGCGCATGATCATATCGACCTTTTCAAGAAAAGTTGATGTCAAAAGGTCTACTGGCGTAGTTTGCATTGGAAAAACGAGTTTAGGATATATATATTGATCTAATATGTTTAATTTTTGATCTCCGCGTAGCATTGAGGTTGTTATAGATGGTTTTAAAACAAAGTTAAAGTTATTTTGTAAAATGTGTTTATCAAGTTACACTCTTGAAAATTTCGAAAATCATTTAAATCTTTTCTTATACAAAGACTTAATGGATTAATTTGAAAATATATATATAATTTTTAAAATACATTTATCGATTCCCATAAGTTCTGCTTTTAGTGAGTATTCTTTTTTATTTTTACGTTGCTCAAAATATTCACTAAAAATACTTGTATTATTGATCACGAAAGACTAACTAACATAGCTATTTTAATTTAGAAAAGATGTATCCAATAAATGTTGATAAAATAATTTATCAATTAAGTGCAAAATCAACTCTGAGGCGGAAGAGAACAAAAATTAAAAATTTGTTATTATTTTAAGTAAAAATTTAATTATGTATACCTACTTGTAGTTTTTATATTTATGAAAAACGTAATTCAAAAGTTATAAAATACTAAACTTTTTCTATATTTTTAATGTATTTCAGTATAATTATTTATTAATGTTTGATTTATTTTATTACTAACTAATATTGATTATCTTATGCTAATATACAACGAAAGGTAATGTTAACATATATTTGCAAGTAAGTAAAATAAGGTTAACCATATAAACTAGTTTATATGTAACTATATATTCGCTTCCCTAATAAATTTCAAAGTTACGGCCATATTATCGTATAATCATGATCGCATCTGAAAGAAATGGTTGGTCTTGGTGGCTGGTCTGGTCAAATCGGGCACATATTGCACAATTTGTTTTTTTTGTTGTATAATAGTTAACTAATATTGGTTTTAAATAAATTTTCATATTTAAGACGAAACGTAATAAATTATAATATTATAACAAATTACAATGTTACGCAGTGAACTAAAATCTTTGAATATCTGTACATTTCAGTTTAAATCGTTAATAAGCTTGTGCTTTATGGTGACAAGCTTTTTTTTTTTTTTTTTGTTGGGAGATCAAAATAAATTGTATATAAATATAATTGAAAATATATTAAATAATTTTACAGTCTTATCGATTCGTACCGTATTCACGTATACCTAACCGAATCAATCTGAGAGTTAATGCGATAACGCATACTTACGTACCATGTTTATACAATATCTGTGTGTGTGCGAGAGAGTGTATACATGTCGTCATGGAGAGCTGCTCGAGTGCTTGAATTGATAGCGAATAGTTTTCGATTAACTCACGTCGGTTGTCTTAACGCGATTGGAATGGCGGTGGAAGACGATTTTGAAGTGCGTCTGTTGGAACGGCTGCGCGGAAAGACAAATAACAATTGCACGGTTCGGGGGAAACTATAGTGGAGAAATTGATGGCGAACGAGCGCGTTCGTATTGTATTAATTTCATAAAGATACGCCAAACACACACCTATCGCACAATAGCTGAATGTAATAATAACAACAAAAATAATAAAATTATTACAACTTCTACAGTACGTTATGACGTCACTACGTTGTCGAGATGCAAGTCATCGATTCAACTAGATAAGACGATACTGTGATGAAATTGTACACGTTTATGGAAGAATATGCACATGTAACTGCCATAGTATATGTGAAATTACATTTTTATAATTATGAGAACTAAAAACATATATCGAGATCGTGATATTCAGTTAACATATAGACCAGTAGTTCTCAACCGGGGTGACATGTCACCTTAGGGCAGTAGTTCTCGACCTTTTTTGATTCATGTCACCTTTAGCCACTAGAATCAAACACTGCATCACCCTAACATTAAAATAATAAACAATTTTAGCTGTATATTTCAAAATTATTCTTTTATTAAAAAAAAAATACACTACACAAAAACGTTGACACTTTAAATTTCCCAATTGTAGGCCTGTGAAAAAATTGTTCCGCTTAATAACTGAAATATTAGGCTAAGTTATAATTTATATACTATTAAAGTTACATTCATTGTAACAAATATTATTTAAATAATAAAATATGATTTCTTAAGAGTTAGGTTAATTAATTTTTTCATTAATTAAGTTAATAACTGCATAAAATAAATAAAATAAATTCCTCGTACTCGAATATGATAATTAATAACTATATCGGTCGAAATGGACATTTATTAGTAGCAAAAGTGTCGATTAAATCATCAAAAATCAATTCTTTTAAGATGTCATTCTCTCTTGACAACAATGCTAAGTTGTTTAATTTTTTATGAATTTGAGTCGATTTTAGATAGTCGAATAAAATATTAATCAAATTACTAATTTTACCATCTAGAGTAATTAAATTAGTCTCACAGCACTACCATAGATTAAATATGCATTGTAAATTTAATCTATAGTAGGAATTAGTCACTTCTGCCCATCACTAGTAGTCACTACAATACTATTACTATTACAATAATTAGAAGCTTTTTTTTTCAAAAAAATCTGTCAATTTTGTTTGATTCAAAACATTTTGCAAATATCACTCTTAAATTGATAATTGTTTTATATTGGTCACCGCTTAATCATTTTCACAAAAAAAAAAAAAAAAGGTAGGATAGTAAAAAAATCAATAAATAACAATAAGTTAATAATTAGAATAAAAGGAAAACGATTTACGTACAGAAAATTTACATACACAGCAACTTGAAAAGAAACTAAAGAAACTGAATTCAGAATAATGGTTTATTCACATATATTTATGTATTAAAATATTTGATAACGATTTCATTCATGAGTATTTCCGAGTTTTCGGAAATAGACGGCGATAAAAATGTATGAAAATAAATTTATACTATAAGATTATACAAAATATTTAACAAGATATCATGTTAACTGTTAGTGAGGTAAGCTATTGTCAACATATTTTTACATATATGTATATATATACATGTATATACTCGTGTGTATAATTTAAAATATATATACTAATGATGACAATGATGATGGTATAGAAGTAATAGAGTTGAATTACATTTTAAATTATACGAATGATCAGGATATTACATAAAGTTTACCACCTCATTATAGATGTGCTAGTCACACCTTAAATCTTGTTGCTACAAAAGATAGCGAAAACGCATTGTTTAATGTATTGTACAAGAAACAAGCAACATCTACTTTTGGAAAGATGTACTTTTCAAAGTAGTTACTTTGGAATAAACAGGATATATCAAGTCAAGTTGCTGATGAAATTCATGATTTGCTCAATAAGTACATTCAAATTCCTAATATGACCCATTGGAACTCAATATTTAAAGCTGTTCATTGTTTAAAAGATCAATTAAAGTAGGATAAAGAAAATGTCCTAAAAATATGTGATGTTGCAAACATACCCAGATTTGATAAAAAATATAAAGATTTTATGACTGATTATTGCATGGTACGTATTATAATATTTAATTTTGATATTTAATATCACTTATTTTAAACAATTGTTGACTTTTTATAGGTTATGTAATCCTTGGTAAAAGCGCTCGATATTTTACAAGGAGACAAATCAGTTTGTATGGGCTATCTTCTACCAACAATTAATTGGTTATCCAAACAATTAGAAGTGTTAAGATTAACTGGTGTTTGCTGCAAAGCTTTAGTTGCTGCTTGTGCCTAAGGTGTGAAAACGAGATTTAAAATTATGAAAAAATATATCACAATTATTTTAGCAGCAGTATCACATATAAAATTTTAATTAAGATGGCCGAGAGGAGATGAAAAAAAGGAAGCAAATGATTTATTACAATTGGAAATTGATGCGACTCCAAATTTTGACAATTATGATGAAATTCGTTCAAAATTGCCTCAAGGTGAAGACGAATTTCTCTTCAATGATAAAGATATTGAAGAACCATAACCAGAAATAGAATGATTTACGAAAGCTCCTCATACATCTGATCTCACCACTCTAAATTCGATGACAATAGTCAAGGATATTTTTATTAAATACAACACAGCTTTACCATCCAGTGCTTCTGTAGAGCGATTATTTAGTGTTGCAGGGGACACTTGTTCTAAGAAAAGATTACGTATGAGCGATAAAAACTTCATTTTATTAAGTAAATTAAATAACAATAAATATATAAAAATATTATAGAATAAAAATGAATAAAAAAAAGGTTTTTATTTATTTAATTTTTGTCGGTGTTGTGAGTTGTGACAAAACAATAAACTTACATATCAAACTTATCTTTATTAGTAATGACGAACTATTCATATGTATAATTAATTAGTACTATTTTATAATAGTTATAAGTTATAAGTAATTAATGTTATATATTTATGTTATTAAATAAACATATTTTTCAAACTATTCTATATTTTCTGTTGGTAGTATATTTTTAGTTCCTTTGCTTATTGAATGAGAATTGCTTAACAATAAAAAAAAAAAAGTTGTAACAAGAAATTAACGTAGTTACTTTTATATTTGAAAAGTAAAGTAATTTCTTTACAATTAAACTTAAGTAACGAGTAAAGGAACTTCATTACTTTTTAAAAGTAACTAGCCCAACACTGTCTACCGGCTTTCACATGATACCAGTAATAATAATACAAAAATATAAGACAATAAAGCCGTAATTTTCGCGATACGCAACAAAGTTATCAAGGTCCTATGAGCTTCGATCCGATAAAAAATAAAAAATTATTCCGTCTCGACTGTATCCGGTTAATCGGGTGTAAACACCGTGGCGGCGTAACTTAATTACAACACAGTTATAATGCACGGGATAAACGATTTTCGTCCGACATAGTCGGTTTTCGTGTAGTCCAAGGATCTACCGTCAAGTCCGGTTTCATCTACTGTCGATTTTTAAAACGATGGCTCTTACAAAAAAAAAAAAAAACCTCGCCGACCTTTTCGGCGTCCGCGTTTTCGGACCCCTGAGCTTCGGAAAGGAGGTGATGGCACATAAATCACGTTGCCACTTTCGTATATTTCCAAACGATATCAAATAGGGTCCGCATTTGCCAGCAGTTCTCGACCTGAAGTCTGCGAAACTCGTGTCAGAAGGTCGCAATGCTACCGTGTCGTTAGTCGTAAACACAAACGATGTACGTGGATGCGTGTATGCAAATTCGTGATGATTTTAGCAGTACAGCGCATAGGTAATAATCCGTTTTCATGTGCATTTTCTCGAGTAATCTCAGAAGATTTTTTACCAATACGCCTCAATTGCATATCATTGAAGCGAGGGGGGGGGGGGGAAACAATGCCTTTGAAATGTTACGCTTCATATTTCGCTGATCTTGACCCGTGAGACTCTAGGGTACAATCCGCCCTGGACACCGGTACTGTGCTAACGACGGTAGGGCGGCTCGTGTGAGCGAAACGTGTGTGGAGCGGACCACCAGCCGCCGACGCAGTAATAAAAGTTGTTACGATGTCGTCGCGATCGCCGTCGTCATCGTGTACGGTCGTCAAACTTCGGCTTCGTCCCGTCACCCGTGTTCGCGGCCGCGGGGGTAGTGTGCCGGTCACGCCGCCACTGACACCGTTCGGCAGTGCGGTGCAGTTCAGTAGGGACCCCGTACTTGTACACTTCGACACGCACACTCGCCGCCGCCACGTACAGCTTCCGAAATCGTGTTCCCGCACTGACCATCCTCAACGATTTCGGTCGACGCAACGCCGTCGTTACACTCTCTCGTTTTACTATTTTATTTCCAATCGGGTTTTCTTTTTTTTTTTTCACTTCGGACAATTTCTATTGATTTTTTTTTTTCTTATTTTTTTTTTTCATCTGTTTAGCTTTCGTATGATTCGTACGCTAATATTTTGACTTTTTCCCCGTCCGATCGTCGTTTCGCGGTCGCCGATCGTTTTCGACGACGGAACAGCCGCAGTGCGCGCGATCCCGTGCCAGTCGTCTGCCGGAGACGATTCTCTTCGGAACCGTTCGGCCACGCCAACGACACTGCCGCCCGCAGCCATCGCCGCCGCCATCAGACATCAGGTAAAACGACAGGCACTTTTAAACAACGCGACGTATTCTCGACTTACCGGTGATGATGATCGAGCGCTCCTCTATGTAGTGGCTACTATCAGCGTGGAATCTAAAAGGCCCAAAAGTGCTAATATCAATCGGAGAGAGGACCTTAGAAGAAAAAAATGTGCTCAATATAACATTTGTTTTATTTACCCATATATTTATGTATTATATAATTAAAGAAAAAAAAAAAAAAAATGAAATTTAAAGTACCTTAACTAACAGAAAGGTTTTAATTAAAAAAGAAAACGTTTGGGTACTTTTTGAATCATATTAATTTTAACTTTACATTTTCATTATTGAATATTATTGTCGCAGCTAGTTACATAGATAACACGTGGCAAAATCTCCGAAGTACTTAAAATATTAACTAAATATTATACATAGAAACTGTAGCGAGGTAAATAAGCGGTAAAAGACTTAAACGTTTTTCTAAGATAAATAAAAATATATAAAGTTTATATTTTTATCTAGACAAAATAATAGAACATCGATATTCTTATCAAGATAAATTGATCTGGATAAGAATCAAAACTGATACACACGAATCATGATGTTAGTGAAATAGCCCACCTTAACGTGCTTCAACGAGCGTTTTTTTGTGTTTTAATCCCCCTCCTCTCATCTCGTTTTGATATTCGACCGATCATATCTTCTTACCGACGTCACGGCCGCGCATCGGATCCTGGCGATCACAACTACGCTCTTCTGCGCTATGCGTTCGTAGGTCTTCGTCGTAAAAGTACATCCGAAAAACTGCGAAAAGCGACCGTGTCGTTGGGAATTACACTGGTGGTATTCGATATTTTCTATGTCGCGGTAATTGTAACGTGAGGTATGACGTGGCTTCGTATCATGAAGCATATCGTTCAATCGTATTGCGACCGATGATGTAATACAGCACATGATACGATCGTTTCGTTCCGTAAAAACGGTTTCGAGATCCGTTAGAACCGCAGAACGAGATATTTTCATATTTCACTCATTTCTCGATCCTACATATTTTTTTAAATTGTCACCACTGTGGGTGAACGTTGCTCATCGTCCGCGTTTTGGGTCTCGAACAAACGGACGGCGGATGCTCGTATACACCACGAGTCAAACACCGAAAACGTATCTATTTATGTTCATCGTGCACTACAGTTCAATGTATGTCATACGATATAGAATCGGGACCGGATTTAGTACAAGTTCCACTACAGGCCCCGATATAATTTTCAACTCCTCCATCGTCTGTTCATATGCTTTTCTATCGTGGAAAAAAAAGTCGATTTTGAATCATTGAAAATAAAATCAAAAGAACAGTTTTATTGTAAAATAATTATCGAAATAATGTTTATAAACAACGTCACGAATAAAATGCATGCATTTTTTTTTTTTTAAATACTATTGCTTACAAGGTTTTACGACAACTTTCGCTCATTATTAGTATAATGATAGGCAATATCTTATGAACAAATGTAGACAGTAATTAGGACATACCGAAGTCTGAACAAGTTTTAATAAGTGAATCGCAAAAAAATATTTAAATGCATTTATTTTTTATTCGTTACAATAAATCTGTCGTCCTAGGACCGGGCCTCACGGAGTTAGACCGAAAATATGGCCCTAAGTATGATAAATAATGAAAATTATAAAATTGTATATTATTGTTCATGTTTGCCAGTAAACAAATGCAATTGAAGAGTCCGGTGCAAAAACCAGTTATCTCCAGTTTTTTGCAAAATGCATGTTTTTGCATTTTTGATAAAAAAAAAGTTGTCAACATTTAGGTGTAATAACGAGGTGTATTCGTACATATAGAAATACCTGGTTACAGTGTTCGGTGTAGTATCGGGTATCTCTGGATATATAGATATGCATAGTAGGTATATAGTAAAATATTAAAATTATTGTTCAGTTTTGTATTATAGTCGACTCTTGGTAACTCAAAGTTGAAGGGGGAAAAAAAATTCGACTTACTACAAATTTCGAGTAATCAAAAGCTTTTAAAAAGTATGTTTTTATTTTTAAAAAAACTTTTACATTAAAGAAATAAAAAAGTACATTACATACATTACTTACATTCTTACTTTCATGTTATTATTCTTAAAGAATTGGTGTAAAGTTAATTGTTTTTGTTTATTCAATACGTTGTTCTCAATTATATTTTTTAAAATAACTAGTGATTTAAATAAATCTTCCATTCCTTCATTGCTTTCAGTATATTTACGTAATGTTTCTAATGCAAGTGTCGCTTATTTATTTGCAATGATGGATTGTATTTGTTGGTCTTCAAAGTCTTCTTCGTTATCTTGGTCCAATATATTGGAGATAATATCGTTCTCAGTCCATTCTCCACAAATCTTTAAATTTTCATCGACATTGACATATGATGTAAAAGTATAATAAATATTTATTTTCTCAGTTAATTAATCCCATTTATCGTTATTATCATCAGAAGAAAATTTTTTTTTTTGAGCCATAATAACAACTGTATTGTCATATTCAAACGATAAAAGATTAAACGACATAAAACTAAATCTGTAATCTATTTTATGGAGTTATCAAGGTTTAAATTACAATTACCTTTAGTTGAATATTATGGTCTGGTTTAAAATACAAGTCAAAAAATAATCACCTTGATAAACAATTTTTAGAATTAAAGTCGGATAAGAAAATTTGAGATATCGAAAACTTGTCAAATAAATTTTCGAGTTAAATAAGACTATTTAAACATTAAGTTTTATTATTATTTGAAAGGAAATTTAAATTATTCGAAATATCGAGAATTTCGAATTACCAAGGTTCGAGTTACCGAGAGTGGACTGTATTTATGATTTTATTTTTATCTTAAATAATTTATAAGCAATTATCGTTGAATTATTATTGTAAAAATATAAAAAAAATGTAATTTTGGTGCAATAACCAGGTATTTCCATGTTAATTTATTTTAATTAATTAATTAATGTACTTAAAATAATCTAAAATGCAAATATGTGTACATGTATAGATAGCTCTTCGTTTGTAGAATTGTATGCGTCTTGGCGTACATCGCTCTGCGTGATGTCGTATGAATAAATACAGAAAAAGTAAACATTGGTTCAGCAAGGCGTAAAATTGTAAATTTCTAGCGGTCGTCTGAAGCTATTTAGCGCTAAATCGTAGGAAAAATATAATATATATTATCGTGGTAACCATATGAGTATAACAATATTATTAACTATAGTTTGTGTATGATATACATTTAGTTCCGTGAACAACGTTAACGTTCGCGTTTGATAACAATATTGTTATAAATTATCTGAAAGTTGATACAGGCACCATCTACATTGTTTGGAAAAATGTATAATTTATTATGGTCTGTTGCAATAAGTTCAATTTCTTGTGATTCCTGACAGGATGTATGCTACATATTATATAGGTACTACATAACAGCGTAATTTACAGACGACGTTAGCTTTCCTTACTAAAGTAATTGCAACTGAAATAATATATTACTGGTACTAATAAATTATGTTACTTCAACAAAAAAAAAATTCCAAAACAATGTATAATCTACAACGAATATTAAAGCGATAAATATAATTTATGTACTCATATTGTACAACTTAATAGAGTGCACTGCAATGGAATAACACTTTTAATGCATATCCGTATATTACAAATAAAAAAGTCTTAACACTGAAATTTTTAAATCAAAATTAATCATTATCATGAATAAGAAACATTTAACATAATTTTACTGATTATAATAAGTTATACATTTCGATAAACTCCACAAATCGAACTAAATACAGCAGTTAAAATTATTTATTTTTTTTTTTATCGATCACAAAAAATAACATCGACAACAAAGGCCATTAGTTACAAATAAGATTGTTATACTAATTAAATGCAAGTAATAATAATTTTTTTTTATATAAGATTGAACAGTTTTGTTTGTTTCATAAACTTAATTAAATCAAGGGGTTTTTTTTTTTTGTTGGGTCCAAGTGAAGAGTAAGGTTGTAGGTTATTTTGTGCTCGGCCCGTTCTTGATTGAACATTAAACACTCGGCTATTAGGTGTTTGACTGTTAACAAGGTTCCGCAGGTTTGACAGATGGGGGGGGGGTTCCTCTCTAGCCATCAGGAAGCCGTGAGTAATTCTGGTGTGACCAGTACGGAGTCTATTAAGAACAGTATCTTCTTTACGGTTGAGGTTAGGATTAATCCAACGATGTATGTCTCTTTTTATTTAGTTTAATTTTGTGTTGTGTATGTTCCAGATAATTTATTTGTTTATTATCAAATAAATCATTAAAATAAATAAAAATTGTTTTATTTATTAAAAATCATGATTTCAATAGAAATAATAAAAAAAAATCGGTAAGATAATGGAGGTGGAAGTTCGTATTTCGTCCTTTTGATCCTCGTACTGAATAATGGGAACAAGTGTATAGAAATTTAAAGACACTAACTTTTTTCTTAGTAAAACTATTCTGAGAAAAATGACAGAACAAAAATAACCGTTTACATATTTTACCATTTTTAGTCCAACTGTCGTAGGTTCTCTTTTATTTATCAATCTGTTTCAAATTGAATTGACAATGTAGACATTTTTGTCAACCAATTATTTAAAAGTTTTAAATATTATATTATATTAATTTTATATATTTAATATATTGTTCTATCTGTATCCAAATTTTCTATCATCTATGTTTGGATGGACCAATTTTTTTTAATGTTCATTTAAATTTAAAAATTAATATAAAACATTAAATTTCGTAAACATTGTATAATAATTTACTTAAACGCTTATAAAATAAAATGGAAAATAATGATTTTGGAAATGTTGTCAGTATCATTATGTTAGTTTATGAGTAAGACGGTATTAACTTTTCATGTCTAAATTTTAAAAAATTATATTACAAAAATACATTAAAAAAATTAAGTATTTTTAAAGTCTTATATTTAAACTAAAAAGTACTTAACTTTATTTTAATATTTTGTCAAATATGAAAAATAAACGTCTTTTCGAACCACGTTATTTTTGAAGTAATGACTAAATAACTAATATCTGAAATGTAAAAGTATCGTTTACAGCGAATTTTTTTCCGTATTTCATCAGTTTATCTTTAAATATCGAAAAACTATTGAAATTTTAGAAAAATGACTTCTTTTAAGTACCACTGCAGGTCAATTTCAAATCCAAACAGATGCTATATGTGACTTTTGAAACAGTAATTCTAACTGATCAAATGTTTACAGAAAAAAATTTTAAATAAAATTAACATCATTATAAAAACCATAAGATCAATCGCTTTATTCCAAAACTTAATAAAGAATTAATTTAAAATTAAATTACACTTTGGCTTATTAAACTAAATATTTATATAATATTGAAAACATTACCTTAATATTTTGACTTTTCTAAGTTTAATCATTTGGTACGATAATGATATACATTTTGTTTTGTTACGTAAATAAATATACGAAAACCAATTTAATATTGAGATAGCAAAAATGAGTACGGAAATATTTAAAACCATTAGAATTATTATTTTTTATGTATATTGTCCAGCATGATATTAATGTTTTATCACCTTTAAAACATCGTTGAAAAATCTATAATAAACTATTTTTTTTATTGGTTTTGAGCGGTGGTGGATAAAAGAGTACTATTTTATATATTGGTTTTACAGCGATGTGTTTTTTCAGAATACATTTTCTGAGCACTTATTATACTGCTCCAAAAGTTTCATCTTGTCCTAACACCACGATACTTCAAAAGGGTCATTTTTTTATGTTTACCGTAGTATTAATAAGGCAGATGAAAAACTGCGTTAAATCTAGGGTGAAAATTATGAAACCCAGTGTTTTCAACACAGTCAATTTCAGATATTTTGCAGGGTTAGAAAATTTTTTTTTATTTATTTATGCTTAGCTAGAAATAACGAAAACCACGGCATAAAATTAACGATAAGTGATAAGTATTTTATGTGTTTATAAAAATTTATTCTTGAGTTCAGTTGTGTTTCATTGTCAACTATAACATACAACAAACATAAAATATTTAAGTAAATTTAGTACACAACCCAATAAATGTAAGTACAAATACAGTCGAGTTCATAGTAACTCAAATTAAAAAAAAAAATGATTTATAATAGTCATTTTGTAATCAAATGATTTTGATAAATTATTATTAAAAATGTACTTGAGCTGTCATTTAATGCAACTACAATTATATCTAATAGAATAGGGTTTTATATTAGGGAATTGTAATTAAGTTTTTTTTTGTGGTTGCTCAATTTAAATTTCAAAATAATTTAATCATAAATATCGTTATAATTACATGTGCATGTTCTTATTTTACTTATTTTTAACAGGTATTTGATACAAGCATTAATCTTATATTATTAGCAGATACGTACTAATTTCAATTCAAAAAGGTTTTTCGCAATCATTATATATATTTTCTAATGATATTTTATAGAACGAACAAAGTATTGTGTTCGGATTATGAATATTTTATTTTCTTTTTGTGCACACGATTAACGCGATGGATTTTCAATTTATGAAATTATTCATTATAATAGTAGCTGATTACCAAACTAAAACTTTTTAATTAATGGATATGGTATAAATACACATATATGCTACAATAAGAATGGGTGATTGAAAATGGAAAAATATCATAGTTAAAATTAATTATTATCGAATTTTCTATACATACCGTTTAATATGAGTTTCGATAAAATAAGATCAAAATTTATATATTTATTAGTATTATATACTCGTAGTTTGAATAAATATGTACTCTACTATATATGTGTGTGTACTGCACTTGCTACTATAAGAATAATAATAAAATACATGTCTGTATAAGTAAATATACTTTAATGTTTAGTTCAAACTGAAATAAGATCATGATTGCTATCTGCAACAATTAGAGATATAAAATAATGTGAATAAATATTTTGTTAGTATGAAAATTAAAAAGAAAGTACTTTACCGCTGTAACATATTTTTGTTTTAAAATTATTCTAATAAATTATAAATAAATCAATAATATCACTTAATTTTCTAGAACATATTAACTTTTCTATGCATAAATTATTTCGACAATTCACAAGAAAATAAAAGTAAAATATTTATGATTATACGATATATTTTACCAAGTAATATATGTAAACATACAATATTATAATCAATAAACATAACCATATAATAAAATAATAAATCAAGAATACGTTGACATGTTAAAAGTTTTCATCGGTGCGTTTAAACAATAGAAGATGTTATACGTGTATAAGTGCATACACACAATAATTACAACTCGCAAAAAGAAAAAAAAACCGACGGCATCGGTGTATTCTATGAAACGTTTCGAAGAATTATTCATCAGAGATATAAAATACATACGCGAACAATGTTTTTCGGGTCATTTGCTTGTGTACTGAACCCTGCGTTTTTTCAAAAAAACAATGAATGCCGTTCCTTCTATGAGTCAAATATGAATGGAAAAACTCTCGTAAAAGTCCACGTAAAAGGGAGATGAGCAAGTATAACAATAGCGAACCGACTGGAAAACCGTGGGTGAATAGCGAAAAATATCAGTATTTGTCGTAATATAAGAAAATATTTGACGAATTTATGGATATATGTATTATTATTATTTTTTTTTTTTTTACTAAACACGTATACATAAAGGTGTAGTGTATTACAAAAGAAGCATTGCGAATCAGTCTTCTTTCCAGTAAAAACCGTACAAATGTGCGTAACTCAAATCGAGGCATTCCACACGAATATTCGCGTATGTATATACATAAATATGCAATGATTTGTTTGTATGTTTGTAAATTGCGTGTACGTTTAGATGTATGCATTTTTTTTTTTATTGTATATCAATCTTTTACTATAATATTTACCAAAACGAAAAACTGACGTAACCGAAACACACAAATAAACAATTTAAAGTAATTTATTATTCAATGTTGCCGATTAATTTGCATACAAACATGATGGGAAGGACATAGGGAATATTCATCTCGCTATATATCATCATGTGAGCCAGTAATAATATTATCATTATATAACGTGTACAGCAGTTTTATTTTAAATTATAAATTTTATTGAATATCTCACAGGCGCGGAGCGTGTAATTCAATTCCAACGACATTTCAATTGCAAAATAAAAGTTTGGAATTTTTTATAATTTTGTCTGCAGACAAGCAAAATATGTTGATTTTTTTCGTAATTTTTAATACTTTCGTTGTAACGGGTTGGTATAAAGTTAAGCTTCAATATACGCCTCGAGGGCTGCCGTCTAATGAGCACAATGTCGAATTATACTTTGACCTATTCGTTTACAAAATTATGTAAAATATTGAGAGAAAATTCAGTTTTATTTTAAAATTAGAAATATAAATTCTTTATCTCGGAATTGTACTTTTACGAATCTCGAGTTCCCTTATCATTGTTTTATAGTATTTCCTACCCCTTATTTTGAAACTTATCGTACAACATTTACGCATATTGGTCCCATTACCGATTATATCCATGACCAAAAACCATTTAACAGAATACGATTGTTCAAAATTATAGTACAGTATTATTATATCTATTCTTAAAGTGTTCATGATTATTGATCACATTCGATAGTTCTAAAGTAACAACTTTTCGTGATTAAAAGGAAACCTATACTCACACGTGCGTGCACGGACCTAACCGGGTTTCTTTTTTTCTATACTAGAATGTAATAAATAAGCTATAATGAGTACTAATAAAAAGGCACGCGTACTATATGATATTATATTAAAATTTAACGAATGCGAATATCTTTATTATACACATAATATGTTAATTTAAATTAAATGTTTTTAAAAACTGTAAAAATACGGCGGTTCATTAACTTGACATTTTTTTATTAGGATTATTGTGGTACAATCAATTCTTATTTGTAAGAAGTCGAAAACAAACATCGGAACTAAATGTCTTGTTGTAATATGGGTTTCATTCTATCCACACGACTTCATTGTTTGATAATGATTGTTATATAATCGTTTAATCTTGAATAAAATGTTAGTTTTCCGAAATACATTGTAAATTTGACTTTACGCACATTAAATAAACAGCAGATATTGTTCAACTGATACATGCGGTGTAATTTTATGAAACTGCAGAACCAATTGAGATCGTAAATAATAGACAATAGACTTAAAGTAAAATGGATTACAAATTAATTAAATAGATGAAACATTGACAACATTTAACTGAAAAACGACATCGTCCTAAAATTAGTGAACTGTGAATAACTGGTTTTCAATTAACCGTGCTCTGTGTGTATGTGTACAGGTGTTACTAACAAAGTATTTGTTTTTGATATTATTTTTAATAAGATTATTTTTATTTTTACTTCTATTTAAGAAACAACTCGACATCTACTACGTGAAATTATGCAATTTTGAAAAAATTTTTATAGTTATATTTTAGTATTAAATCATTTAAAATA
This sequence comes from Sipha maydis, assembly GCA_034509805.1. Lineage (NCBI taxonomy): Eukaryota > Metazoa > Arthropoda > Insecta > Hemiptera > Aphididae > Sipha > Sipha maydis. The sequence goes on from JASXSY010002084.1 coordinate 182,340, forward strand.
AACATGAACGTTGAAATTACTACAAATAATAATATTTTTAAAGATAATAACGAAAGCGTTTTTCATAAGACTTCCAAATGCAAAGCACTTATGATAAATCTTAAGAAACGAAGGAATTATTGTTAACACTTATATATGTATATATATAATATAAATTATAGTATCAAATTAGATACTATTTTAGGATTAAGTAAAAATATTTTCTATCCTTTAAGAATTTGAAATCAAAAAATTATTTTGAAAACTTAACCCGATTAATAGGTGAAAATAAAATTAAAACAATAGAATATAATGTAAACAACACAGATTTAATCTTTTTAATCAGTTATTTTTTTATGACTAATTAATTTTGAAATTAATGTATGCAATTAATTAAATAGTATTATCCGCCCTCTTAGATCAACGAAAGAGAAATAATGTGGCAAAAAAAAAAAAAGTGAATTTTCGACAATACTACGTTCGTATTTATTCAGAATTGTGACTTTTTTTCCTGTGGATTTAAATCTCTCTCTCTTTCACACATATACTCTTTCTCTCACGTTCTTTTTCTCTTTCTCTGTTTGAACCAATTTATACTTTTGTAGATATTTTTGTTCACATTCGTCTTAAACTTCTACATACTTACGTCTATACACAATGGTAGTTACTTAAAATAAGACGTATTTAAATTGTACGGGAAGCGTAAGACTTAAAACTTTGTCGAACTTGAATTGTTGCCAACCAACGTGAAGAAGTCGCGACAATTACTAAAGCGTTTCTGCCGAATGTACATGTCTCACACATACTCCAGCATAATAATAAAACTATATGTACGACCAAGAGTGAACGTTGAGTGGAACCGTCGATTTAGGCGAGAAACGATTGTGCGATAGCCTGTGATAATGGCAATGGACAATCAATATGCTATTAAATTAGTTTCTCTCCGTCCGGCAATAGTCGCGAACCCCGTAGCACGTCACAACGTCACAAACGATGATGTTATATTATTTCTATTATCCAATGTCGGTGTGCGATAATAATCACCGACGAACTACAATATCGAAACACAGCAATGAAGCGCAATGGTTCGAGTTCGGTTTTTGACGAATCTCGTCGCGGGATTTACGTTAAAAACGAACGTTGAGAATTAATTAAAACGAAATTAGTGAGTCGGAGTGAAGTTATTATGTATTGTGTTATATATATATAATAACCAACATTCGTCTCATAGATCTCGTGAAATCGAAAATGCTTTTGTCGGTTTCGTTGATTAGGAAAACAGTTTTCACGCATTCCGTGTGATCTGCCGTTCCGTATCCTTACTGTTGCCGAATAATTGAATTCGACGACAACGTTGCTGGCTTCATGAAACCCACAGTTTCACGAATTCGACGCAACATCTATACGCTATAAATATATTTATATCAATTTACTAGCTTAATTATTGGCCGACCTCGCTCTGAAATTACTATTTCAAATAATTTTAGTAAAATAACTTTATTTGGAAAAAATTGCACTTTCCTTTTATATTTATAACCACACAATATGAAATAAATAAAGTCGTCTTATCTAGATATAATGTTAACAGACAATTAAAAATTAATAATGTTTATGGGAAATTCCTATATTAAATTATGGCTACAAAATGACCAGTCGCGGCGACAGGCGATATTGGACACCGTACCTTAAGGAGTTTTCTACGACCGCGCTAATCGGGAAAACTACTGAACCGATTTGACTGAAATCTGAAATTTTTTTCTGTTATACCCGACACTCCGCTGAAAGTTTTAGTACCACTTTTGTCAATGAAAAATAAGTAAAAATTCTTGAAAAATTAAAAAATTGTATACCTATATTATATACATATTGTGTGGCACGGCGGCTCACGGGCTTACAGCTACCTGCAACCTGACCTTTTTGTTCGTCAAATTGTATTGTGTTTGATACCAAATATTCGTATTGATCTATATGCTAATAGAGTTAAATTTCGGGTAAGTGGCCAATTTATCATCATGTCGAGTGCGCCAATAGAAAAACTGTCAATGCTACTCGAATTTATAACATAAGGCAACAAGATAACACACCAGAGCGTTCTCAAACACTTGCACAGCAGCAACGTAACGCTTTGAGTCTGAAATCAGCGTTTCATTATCGATCAGTGATTGATTATTACAAATTACAACGCTTCAAATAAGACCAATGGCTACATTATGTCCAAAGTTCTATGCAAAATAATGAAAAGATGAAACCCATGGACTTTGCTGCAGTGACGGTTGAGTTGTTTTACAATAGTTCAAGAATCCTCTAGACCTAATTAAAAGTTAAGTTGATAATTATCACTCTATCAAAACATTTCTTTGATAATTTTAGACGGTATAATACTCTATTTCAAATGACATCATTTGGAGCAAACAAAATAGCTGAAGGGAACTTCATGCCCAACTTTAAAATTCAAGATCAAGTGCATTATTTAATAAGTAGTTTATTACCCGAAATTGGAAATAATGCTAAATTTTTACATATATATATTTTATGTCAGAGTCGAATCAAATATCTACTCGAACAAATATGATTTCATCTGACTTACCGTTTTTTTCCAAACAGCTTCAATTCCTTGTTAAATTTTCTTTTTCGATTACGATAAACAAAACCATGGTCAAAAATTCAGGTACATTGGCATAGATCTTCGAACAGAGTGTTTTTCACATGGACAAATATACGTGGAATTTTCTCGAACTGGAGACCCGATTCATTTATTGATTTTAATTTTAAAGGAGGTAAAACAAAAAACGTCATATACTCAGAAGATTTATACAATTCTTTATCAACCATAAATTACTCAGCACTTCATTGTAACTGTATTAATTTTTAATAAAAATATATATGTCATTAATCCCGCTAGGAACATTTCAATACGTTTTCATTAACCGTTTTTTCATATTAACTTGCCGATATTATCAAACGATAGAATCTAAATAAAAATTCTATATCTCATCGTCCAAAGGCAAATTAAAGAACCAATCACGGGTGAAACCGTGACGGGTCAGCTTGTATATATATATATATATATATATAAGTGCGTGTGCATGTGTGTTTGTGTGTATGTATATATACATGTACAAGGGAAGATATTAATTGATATATGAGTTAAGAAACAACTATATATGGATGCATATAACACTCATAGCGTTAAAATTATGGTAGAACAAATTCAAAGATTTTAGAAATTCAACTATTTACAATAATATATTTTTATTTCATTTCGTACTTGATGTAATTATATATATTTACACGATGAATTTATAATGGTATGATTGGTTTATACAATATAGCTGAATGCGGTGATTAGGTTGTCAACGTTCAAAAGGTCTTCATAAAGCGAAACCACATATTATTATCGTGATTACTGTGAATATGCGAAATAATATAAGGATGAATGAAGTTTCTGTGAGTAGAAAGTAAACAAAAATTATTTTAGATTCTAAACGGAGTAATGGAATCTATTTTATTGTGAACACTTTGAATTTATTAAAAAATTATATGCTAGAACAAGTTATTCTATTATTTTTAATATTTATGCTCGGCCAAAATGAAATGATATATTTTTATATAAAGTGAATTTCGTAAAAACCTTATTTTTCCGGTTCTAAATTATGTAGAAAACCTGAATAAAAAGCCTAATCACAACAACGAAACGATTTTTAAGCAAACTTTATAAAATATGTTAGAAAAAAAATAAGTATTCTCAACTGAAAATGTCAAAAAATAAGTTTGCAATCGATAACGATGTAATTTAATTTTTTCCTATTCACTGTTCTGCGCATATTATGTTTACTAAATTCGCCAACGGATCATGGCGAATTATTTTTTTTAACAAAACGACGGTAATCGGTTCTTAAATGATTTAATTTCGTGGCATCGTTATATCAACAAAAAATATATTTTTAGTCAACAAAAATATATAAAAAAAAAAAAAAAACAAAGTGATAAGTAGATCTTATAGTACAGTATACAATAATTATGTATTCGGTTTTTTAATATATATATATATATATATATATATATTCAATGAATTGCTTTCATGTAAAGTTTACAATGGCGTTACATTTTGTGACAATGACTTACATGTAACAATAATATCATAATAATTACACATTATGTAAATATTCTGCAAATATCGTGTTCATAAAATAACAAGCGAATAAGAAGTGTACACACCGTCAGTATAAATCTGCGTTATTTATTATTTTTCTCTGAGTTTAATATTTTTTGTATTAAATAGGTTTGTTTAATTTTTTGCGATACCAATCCTTAATTATTTTAAATTTCAGTTGGACAACAATTTTACCAAGGTAACCACATCGTTTGGTAATGTGAGAAAATAAAATATTATATTTTAACATCCTCGCCCCACTACAGCTGCAGGTCACCCACATATTAAGTTATAAACCGCGGGAATCTCGTTTTTTATTTTATTTTTCAGCACTTCGCCAATTATTGTACTCACTAGTCCGCAATAAAATAATACAGCTAAAAAATAAATAAAAATAAATATTTACCATTTCAGGTGCTTCAGTTTTTGTTTAACAATAAAAACTAATTGTTTGGTGTATTTATTTTTTTTTGTTCTTCACTAACCAAGTAAAAGTATTGTACTTAAAAAAGTGTTATTCGAGTTACTCAAATAAACACTTTATTCTCACTCGACTTTTGTCTGTAACGTTTAATTAATATATATTTTGTCAACTATCAGATACAAACAGTTATTGTCATGTCATCAAAATTACTAAAATTTAAAACGTCGAGTATTGATATAATCGTATGAAATCCAATGTTACACAACCAGGCGTTATATTATAAATTAACCTTAAATGGATTTTCAAATTTCAATCTCAAAAACGTGGTATTCGATTCGAGTTCAAACGTGGCCTTTCGATTATAGTTGTTTTTGGGGTTTTCGAATTCATCAGTTGGCACCCGGGGGGTAAGGTAAGGTTAGTCGCGGTCCAAACTTGAATCGTTCAATAGTAATCTGGATATCGGTTGATATGAATACAGAGTAAAACACTGTATAGGTATTGTTATGGTCGTCGGTGAAACATGGTCGTTTTTATCGAATAGAATCAAGAAGTTAGAAATTCTTACGAATAACCCGGTTTCTAAATGTAATTTAAATTATAGTTCCATATGAAATTTGAAAAGATTTTAGTAACTTATGTATACTTGCTATTTGTAGCTACCTAAATAAATTAAATACCTTAATTTGTAAACATAATATACTCGTATATATTTTTTAGTTTTTTAACATGAATATGTCTTATCACCGGCGGGAGTCATGCCAAAATTTCGTCAGGGATGTCACGTTAGATGTTACACATGTTGAGTGAAAAGTACAAGCTAGTAAAATTAACAATTTTTAGATCAACCGATCGTGCTCTTATTAAATTATTTATTCAATATTTACTATGTATTTATTACGCAACAACCAAATCGTTCTTAAGAATACTGTGTATTTTACTTGCATTTGTGTTATGTGAAAGATATATTATTCATGTGCGGCAATACGTTTATCCGTATGTAGACAAGTGTTACGTATTTTTAATATTGGCTTGAAGGGATAATTAATATTAATATTTCATTTTTGATATTTTTTTAATACTAACCAACATGAATATTTACTATTAATAGAATCATTAAAAAATTTGTTCATTAATTCATTTGTTGAAAAATCGTAACAACTACTTGCTAATAACTAACGGAGAGACTCAACGGTTATGAAATGTTCTACACTTACAAGGTATAACTATAAGATATATTAGAACATTGGAACGGATTATAACAAGACGATGTTCGTTTTGTTGTACCTGAACTACAAAAAGGAAAATTTGGCGAGTAGCACATATATTAACATAAAACAGGAATCCGAAAGAACGTTTATCGGAACGTAAAAAAAGGGTCGATTCCCAAACACGGAATTTGGTCACCTAAGTTTATTCGATAGGTACAAGTTGCGAGCTGTAACTGGAAAATAATACGTAAAATCTCGATAAAAAATATAAAAGTTGTTCGTGTGTTTGACGACAAATAATCATTAACCTATTATTTTCTCGTTCAAACGCATAACGCCGAATCGAATGCAGTTAAAGACACAGCACACGCAATATAATATTATTTAACTTTTTTTTTTTTTTCGTTACGCGATCAATAATTAATTCGGGTAGTTGTTGTAATATAATAGTTGCGTTTTTTCCCCGACCGGCTTCAACAGGAAATAGTGTTGTTTACGACGGCGGAGACAACATAATATTATACGTTTGTTTTCTCTCGATTTTCATTGTTTCCCCATTCTATACGCTGCGCACCGTCGTGGTATTTGTAATTGATTACAATCGTTACCAACAGATCGCGATATTTTTTCGCTCTATCGCGACTTTTTCGGCATCTGTACAGCGGCACCAGGACATCGGTAAACGGGTTCAAGCCGTAAATTTCATCCCCGCCGCAGTAATACCTACGTCCGACGTACTACTGCTGCTGCTGCTGCACAGTCAATCGACCAAAACCGGTGTACGCGCGAAAATTCGCGTAACGCCTGAAATCGTACAACACATTTTATGACGGGAAGGGGGTGGGAAACCCTGCGTTCAAACGTGTAACATAATATTCCGGGTGAACGCGGTCGTCGTCGCAGACCATCGAGGAGGGACGGAGGTGGGCACGTTACATGAGGTTTAAGGGGTGCAGACACACGTCTTCCGTGAACACGATGTTACGTTACGTGCGCGCAGATCGCCGTGAGCCCGCCGTGTTCTACTCGATTGACCGTTTTCGATATCCACGGCTCGTCGACCCCCGTGTTGCCGGGCCCCCCGAACTAAAGCATTGCATGCCGTTGGTACACTTCCAACGGGCGCTCCTCCGTCCCTTCCCCCCCTCCGGATATCAATTCGCGGCGACGGGGTCGATCGGACGATTCGCTCGTCGTGTAATCCGATAAGACGGTGCGCTAATTGAAGAGACTTTCGGGTCGGCTCGTGGTCCGGGGGACGCATAGCGGTCGGGAACGGGACGGCGTTGCGCGGGAACGACGTCTAGGGGGGGATAGTGTGTGCGGAGGATCGGCGGTGGACGGATGCCAACGTATGAGAAATTGATACCTCTCGACAATACGCGTGCGTGTGCGTGCGTGACGCGCGAGCTTCCAACCACGCCTGGTGGTACCGCCGCCGGGTGAGGGCGGTTCGGACGACCGGACGGTGGGCGAAAGGGAACGCTCTGCTACGACGTTCTCGGCGGCACGCGGCCGCGTTTTCCTTTTAACGGGGATCACGATAACGCACGATCGGCCTTGGGAAGACTTACGCGCGATTTGTTTTTCCCTTTTTGTTTCCTCTCGGTATAACGATAACGGGACACGAGTTCGTGCGCGCACCACAATCGTTTTCGACGGTTTTTTTTCGGCTACTCGTCAATTAGCAATTCGAAGGATACCGCGGGCAAGTGTAATGTTTACTGAGTTCAGCTCGAAAATATTTTGTCTGAACACTCATATAGGTTCGCAGAGATCGTTCACACTCAACGTCTGCTTAAAGTAGTAGAAAATCGTCGCTTATCGTTCACTTGTGGGCAACGTGCGCGCTTACCTTTCTTGGGGGGACGCCCTGATACCCTGGCGAAGATGAAACTACTGCACGCAAAACACAATTAATTTGGTTTTTTATTCGTTCGTCTAAATAAGTTTCGAACATATTATTTGGTAAACGCGTCGGGCACGCTGCGCCTTAGCCAGTTAATCCAACTTTTCATTACCCTTATCCACGGTAAAATACGTTTCCGAAACCAGTATCGAATAAACTTTGATCAAAAGATTGTGTCATTATCATAGTTTTACTATCAAACTTTTGCAATAAAAATAATTACACTGCATCAAATTATCTTGAAGGCTTATACATATAATAACGATCGTTAGGACAATATTGTGCGACTCGTGTGTACGCCGTTTTCTTGTTTGTTTTTCATTTCTTTTATTTATTCCAGGAAACTTTAACGTATTTTGATTAATCCATGTACACAAGTATATATATATATATATCAGATATGTTAAATTTTGCGAAAAAAATTGTGTAAAAAGAAAAATGTTAAATACAACGGCTTGGTGTGGAAATTTACTGATTTCGTAAAGAAAAAAATCTTTATAAATTACGGCATATCGGTTGTGTAGCTATGAAGTTATTAATTGATTATCAACGCAGCATAATGTAGTACGTATCTGTACAATCAATATTATAAGTTTAATATTCATTTATTTTATAAGCGTAAATTTGATCCAACGATATATTTCGATACTTTTTCAACTACTGACAGTAGTCAGTAACCCAATGTATCCATACGTGAGTTTTTCGGACAGGTAATTCTGCATCAATACAATGTCATAATGGTACTCATCGGTGCGATTTGTTTCGGTTAATTTTTGACCGACAAACATGTGTCGGCTGATACAACAAATTTCTTCGTCTGGTACGCAGTATTATTAATGCAGTTGAACTGCTGTAAAAATAATTGCGTTCCTGTTTTTCCGATCGCCATTCTTATCAACAGTCAATTTTCCTAACACGAAAGTTCCGTCATTTTGTTTCCGATCAACATTTCCTGTGTACAGCGGTCCACTTAAAAATTAGTCTTACAGCGGTTTCAGATGTTACCGTTTCAATATTTTGTAAACAATTTCTTTTCCGAATATTTTTTCTTATCCACTTATGTTTAGTCGTATTCGTTTATGATTACTGTAGGTATAGTGCCAAAGACAAACATCATTTAAGGGCTGATTGGAGGGAGGGGAAGTAGCAAAACAATTTTAAATCAGTGGTATCAAATATCAGTGATATCATATCATGATATACTATTATGATATACTATATACATGATATTAGGTGAGGAAACCTGAAGAGGTGAATACCCCGAATGTATAAAATACGGTGAATTGGCTGGGGAGGCATGTGCCTCACGATACCCACCATCCCCCCTTCAATACGCCCTGAACACACGTGTCCATTTGACGTCACCGATTTCGATCCTTGCACGGTACGTGTTGGGAGCGAACGCTCCGCAAAATCGCGATATACAATGCACGCGGACCCGTTGCGACAACGGAAAAGCGTTTGAATCGTATCGCGCCGTTCGTTTCAAGCGTCTCACGGTGCAATGTTTTTTACAATGCGAACGACATTCGGTCATTAACTTTGCGCCGACAAGTCGGAAGTGAGCGGTAACGCGAACGCGCAGCGAAATCCTCAAGCGTTGTAACACTCTTTCTCCCGTACGAGCGGCGTACCCACGTGCGTTTTTGCGTCCGCGCGATCCCCGTTCGTCGCCACGGTTCTCGCGCGAGCGCATGAAATCGACGGGACCAAGAGAGAGAGAGAAAGACAGAGAAAGGGATGTACTGAGTGAGTGAGAGAGGGTGAGATGCGATGAGAGGGTGCGACCTAGAGCAGTGTACGGTCGGGAGTGGTGGAGCCGCGTTGAGCGGCGGAGTGGGTGTGCGTGTGTACACACGGCCGGCGCGTATAGCCGATGAATTTATCGTCTTGGCCGTCGTCTCGGCACGATCGTTTCGGAAAGACACCGTTTAAACTCACTCGGTTTATTTATACATCGTTTTCGGTGTGTGCTTCGGTCCGTTCCGCGCCCCGCAGATCAACATTGAAACTCGGGAAAGGGCGCTTTCGACAAGACTTTTAAATTAACGATTAAACGTTATCCAGGTGCGCAGAACTTAAACAAAGTGTTCGTCCACTTCGTTCATCGATTGCGCAAAGTGTTCAATATGAACGTTCTCTGACCATTCACGTAGATAAATACTCCACGACGACTACACAATACAATGTCAGTTGTCGTGAGAAAGAAGCGAGATACGAAAAATAATAATAAAAAAAAACCCGTGTAGTACACATTTGAAACATTACTTTTTGACGTCATATATTTTTAGAAATTAAACCGATGGTGACGGACGGAAAAAATACGGCGATCGCTTAATCATATTGAATAATACGTTCAGGATGTTTGTGCACTTAAAAACACTAACAAATATGCATGCACTTGTCTTCTTGAAATTTAAAGCACGAAACAATTTGAAGCTTTATAAATTCTCCGAAATTGTCAAATAATAAATTTTCCAATAGGTATGAATATTAAACAACTCTGTGAATAGAAAAGTCGATAGTTCATTTTTCGTGTTTCACTTACATTATATTCGCGTTATGTCTGCAATAATCTATTGTGAATGATTTTATTCACGTTAAACATATATCGTTCAATTTAAGTGCACGCTTCTTGTTTGCATTGAAAATAAAATCAAAAAAAAAACAAATGTTAAGAATATCATCTATTGTAACTGCAAATTTATAATAATAATAATATTAATATTAATAGTTATATCTAGTAAAACAATATATAATTATACAATGATAAATAAAAATATATGAGATATACATGTAGTTAAAATATATGAGATACAAATATATGAATATACATGTAGTTACAACTCATCTTTAAGCATAAAGCTTGTTTTGGTGGGGACATAAGTTTGAGCTAAGTTTAATATGAAGATAAAGATAAAATAAACAATATAATTACAAACACTAATAAATCTGCATAGATAATTAAACAAAGAATATAATCATAATTTTTTCATTTTTTTAACATTCATGAATCGTACAACAACTTTAAATTTACCACATGCTGTATATATAAAAAACTAAACTATCAATCAATAAAATTTGCATCCCAAACAGCCTGAAAAAGTGCCTCTTAGTGGGGTAGTACTTGAAAGTTTTGAATACTGATATAATATGGTAAGATAATGAGATGGATAACTTATTTAAGAAAATAAATAAACCGAACAAAATACCTGCACTACAATTTAATTATATGTATAACCTTAGCATTGTATTATTATACCAGTTTTTGGCTAGACTGTTATTCAATTAGTATCATGAAAATACCGAATATATTGGTCGTGATTGAAATCGAACAAATGTGATATAGCAACGGTTTGTTAACGGTATATATTCAAAATAAAACGAATTGAGTTTTTCTACACCAAAAACATACCAAAAGAGATCTTGAAAATAAAATAAATCATTGCTATTCATGTACTATTTAACCACTGAATTTTCATTCACTCATAAAAATACGAAAATTAATTATAAACGCGGAAAATGTTTACAAATAAAATATGATTTAACAAGCACTGGATTACCCATAGAAAAATATCATAATCATAAACGCATCCTCTAAATCCTTATGATGATGGTATAACGTCATCGTGATAATATGACGATTTTTATCAAATTATTTATTGGATCTATTGTTTGGTACAGAAACCTGCTAGTCATACAATGTAATGTATGTATTCGACAAATTGTTTACGGTACGTATGCAGCTTATGTTGACTTAGCGAAAACGGTGTCTTGAAAAGAACCACATTATATTTCACTCATTTTATGCATTGTTATTATTCAATGAATTATTATTTGATTGAGAAAGGACTTTTCTAAAGGGATTACATTTTGTGTACGAGAACTTAAAGAATAATACGTCTCTGGACGTTGAGTGATTTTAATGTAATTTTTTAACAATTTATTTTTCTTTGGTTTTTGTCGGTCATTCGTTTTATTGAAGCCGTATCTCCACTTCCTTTTCAACACAAACTTTTATGATGCTAAATGTGCAGTGAATATATGTATTCTCGACAACCTTGATTGATCCAGATATACTTTTTCATATTTGTTATTTATGTTTTTGAACAACTTTTGTTAGAAAACTTTACCACTGTAGCTTGTGCTCAACGACTGTTGTTTTCAATTTTTTTTTTTTTTTTTTTTTATAAGTGTGCAAGAAGAAAGCGTCTTCGATATGAACACAAAGTAGCATCAGAATAGAAAACCACTTCACGTCGCGTAAGTTATCGTTATAACTTTTCGTAGATTTATGGAAATATCGTAACGACGGTGTTTCCAATTTTCTAATTGTATACCATACGTAATACATCCTTGTGCCGGATCGCTATTCGCCAATAATTTGTGTGCTGCAGTCATCAATATTCAATATTAGTTTAAATTATAATGTACGACTCGGCTGTATTAGCTGATGACAAGCTTGTTTAATAACATTTATTTACAGTCTAAAACATTCTAGCATGGGTGAATTTAGAGTTGACAAACTACTGCACGCCCAACAACTATAATTTATATGAATGCCATTATAATGCAATTATTAATTACATAGTTGAATTTAAATAATTATACAAATATATAAACTTGTTTAATGATTTAACAATGTACCCAACTAATTTCCATAAAATTGTTAACTTAGTTTTGAAACATACTAAACAATCGTAATAAATCATGTGTGCAGTAGTATATATTGTAGTTCTATTGTATAAATCGATAAGAACGGTTTAGGTATTGAGGTTTAAGACAAATATCTATACCGTAATGTGTATTATGTGAACAATATAATTTATATAATGAATTACCACGTTTTATCTTTCTTTGAATCTTAATTTGAAAACAATCTAAATTAAGTTTGAAAAATGTATAGCTTAATGAATATTATTTGCACTCCATAATATTCATATTGCATATGTTTATTAAACAATATAAGTAATCGTAAATACTGTGTTGTCAGTATATATTTAAAAAAATATTTTTGACCTCATGACTCAGATAACAAAATATTCAAGTTATAATAGTAATTAACACCAAATAATATAAAATAATGTTTAAAATGTATATGGTGTTATTAGTCCTATGTAGTTTTTATATCCGTCTTATACTTCCACATAAAAAATGTATTCAGAGTAGTGAACCAAAAAGATAAAACAAATATTTAAAACGTAATAAAGGTTAAATTAAAAAAATATCAGTATTATTCAGCAACAAAACTTTGACAAAGAAATGTGTACTATCGTAAAGGTTTAGCAAAATATTTTTTATTACAAAGGTTTTTGAGAGTATCGTATTGAATCATCGAACCAAATAAATTCTAAAGATCTTTAATGAAATTCAAATTAATTTTAGAAATAAGTACATTTTATTTTGTACCTTTTAGACTTCGAGTAGATGACTGGTTTACTTTTTATTGCTTTTATTCTCTCGGAAGGCAGTTTTAAAAAAATTCATTCTTTTGATGTTATCGCTGGTGCTTGGAAATTGCAAAGATATCGGCAGTTTATGTCGGAAATTAAATAATAATCAGAATTTAATTTTTTGAAAAATTAACTACCGCTTTCAAACGTGCGTCGTAAACTTTTTAATGAATGGATTTTGTTTAGTTTCAAATTCATTAATATTTATCTGAAATAAATTGTCTTTATTCAACGAACAACAGTGAGCATTGCACTTTTGATACATTAAACGCATTCAATTTGTTTCAAGTGTTTGATGTTAATCTTTTCTAGAGAGTTAATATACATTCGTATGAAGTGTGAATTCAACTCATCTGTTTTACATAATATATAAAATTTATTATTCGGATACACCACACAACCGTTATAATACGGTTTGTATATTCACAAACAGAATATCTATTTCAAGTGAGGATGAATATTCCACATGATGTACGGTTGTGATATAAAGTTATCAATGTTTCATTCATAGGTACATTTATTTTCTATGCATATAAAATTAAATTAACTCGACAATGGAGCCATTATTTTGTGTTAGGCAATTAGTAGAGAAGTACAGAGAAAAGAATAAAAAACTATGCATGGTGTTTATAGATTTAGAAAAGGCGTATGACAGGGTGCCAAGGGAAGTTTTAAGATGGGCATTAATGAGGAAAAATGTCCCAAAAATGTATGTTAATTTGATCCAGGATATGTATGAAGGGTCGAGTACTAGTGTCATGAGTCGGTGTGGAGTATCAGAAGGTTTCAGTATAGGAGTAGGTGTGCACCAGGGGTCAGCTCTAAGCCCCTACCTGTTCTCAGTGGTAATGGATGAGGTTTCAAAGGAGATACAGGGTGAGATACCATGGTGTATGATGTTTGCGGATGATATAGTTCTGATAGGAGAAAACCTAGAAGTTGTCAATAATAGGTTAAATGAGTGGAGGTTAGCCCTCGAAGAAAAGGGATTGAGAGTTAGTAGAAATAAAACTGAGTATATTGAGTATGATTTTGGACAAAGAGACCAAGAAGTTGAAGGAATGAGGAGACAACTGACAATAGATGGTGATGTGATAGGTGAAGTTGAGAGCTTTAAATACTTAGGATCTTTTGTTCAAAAGGACGGGGGCTTTGACATTGATGTAAAACATAGGATTAAGTGCGGGTGGATGAAATGGAGAGAAGCATCGGGCGTGTTATGCGATAAGAGAATTCCAATTAGGCTGAAAGGTAAATTTTATAAAAGTGTAGTGAGACCAACTATGCTGTATGGTTCAGAGTGTTGGGCGGTTAACAGGAGAATAGAACAAAGTATGAGTGTCGCGGAAATGAGAATGCTTAGATGGTTGAGTGGAGTGACAAGAGAAGATAGAATAAGGAATGAATACGTGAGAGGTAGTGTTGGTGTAGCGCCAATTGTGGACAAAATGAGAGAAAATAGGCTGAGATGGTTTGGGCATGTGATGAGGCGAGAGGAAACGAATGCAGTAAGAGTGGTTATGAAGATGGACGTTGAAGGGATAAGAGGAAGAGGAAGACCAAAAAAGAGATGGTTGGAGACTTTGGAGAATGACATGAGGGCTGTCGGTGTGTGCAGAGGAGATGTGATTGACCGAGTAAAGTGGAGGTGTAGGACAAGGGTGGCCGACCCCAAATAGTTGGGAGGAAGGCGAAGTAGAAGAAGAAGAAGAAGAAGAAGATAAAATTAAATTAACTGTCAATCACTTGCTGATCAGCGTACAAAAGTGTTAAACCGAATTCATTTGAAATATAAAGGGAATACACTAATTAATATGCATAGATATACTAAGGGTACTAAGGCTATTTTTAAAAGTCGAAAAAGTATAGCACTATTGGTTGAATGAATAAATTTGTTATTTTTTAGTTACCAAGGAAATATAATTTACTTCATTTAATATTTTAATAATTACCAATTGAGAGGGAAGAGTAAAGTAGTTTTTCCAATATTTCAAAATAAGTAATCGCATTTATCTAAAACAGTAAAGTATATCATTCGGGCGTGACCGGGTGATTTGAACTAATATTATATAAATTCATAATTTATTTAAAATTCAGACAAATTATGAGAATTTATAGTAGATACTAATATTATTACTCATAGCTAATCTTGAATAAGACTACTTTTTGTGTTCGGAATAGTTTGATAAACACTTCTGCGCGATGATTTGATATCAATTAAAAACGTTCACGAAATGTGTTCATTTTTTCATGTGCGTGAAACGAATTGCTACAATACGCACGAGTATTCGTTTTACGTAATATATTTGATAAAAATTACGAAAATTAAATATTTCGCCTTATTCATAAGTAAATTACGTCATTCGCGGCAATGCTCATGATCACAATGGTATTGTTTTCATTTCAGGCGTTTATAGTATGATGTTAAGAACAATGCACCGTCATCCCAACGTCATAAAAACTGTATCTCAATGTATTGGCAAATGTTTCGAGAAAAAAAAAATTAAAATTAAAAAATAACGGCACTATGCAGCTACGGCGGCGGTGCCGCGAGAGCCATGTACAAGGGACATTCCAGTCAAGTTAATTATAGAGACGATGAAACTGGGACATTTTTGTCAACTAAAAGGTTTCAACAAATGTTCGAAGCCACAGAGACAATAGGCTTTCAGGAGTACGGAGCAGCTTTTGTTCCCGGTGACAAAGCCCATCATGCGACCAAAAAGCTCGTATCTCGCTATCCCCTAATATTTCATTTTTTCTTCCTATGTTTTATTTTGAAAAACTTTAAACTGCTGGATTATTATGAAAAAAACTTGGGAGTAATCTCGGCTCGATTCATTGAATATTTCGCGTTGTTGTGTAAGTCGCGTGCATATTCATTATATGTAGTATCGTATTATTTACAAATCGTTTTCTGAGTAAACACCAGAAAAACTATTGTCAAATATAACATTCTACGTTCTTATTAGATTTCGGAATGAAACTTTTTATTCTATGCACAAGTTTCCGCGCATTAATTGTAAACGGCATTCAATGAATTAGATTCAAAAATTTCACATGTTTATTTTTCTGGTCATTATAATGATGTCGTGCTGAACCGGAATACCACCAGGATTTTTCGACTTTTTCCAAAATATAATCGTCCACATAATATTATATACCAAATATGGTTAACAATATGTATTGACATACAATTTAAAGGCAACGATAAATAACTGATTTTCATGAGTGAATTTTAAATTAATATCTTACGTTTGAATAAAAATATTCGTTTTAATTTTACTTTTTGTATCACAGTACCTACATATACTTGTTATAACTATATTAGGTTCGCCTATTCTGTAGTAAGTCGTTGTAGCTCGCAGTCAGACAACAGTCAATATTTTGATCGTCGAGGATGGTTTTCTTCGCGAGCGAAATAATTCGCGTTTTAATTTAACCCGGAACGAGGGACAGTAAACGAATAAGGTTTCAACAAATCACGGATCAAAGGAGAATGGGGTAGGGCGACCAGACGTCCAAAACATTCCCCCAGTCGCGCGACACTATTTATATAAAGACTCGAAGTAATTAATGTGTTCGAGAAACACTCGTCCGCCATCACAAATCAAAACGAATAAAACAATAGCGTCAGCGTTAATCGAGTTGAAAATTTAACGTTAAAGAGTGAACGGTATTGATCAGACACGTCACGGATTTCCGGCTTCGTTCATAGGTATAGGCAGATGTGCGGCGCGTACCGAAGTTTAGTTATTGGAACAATGCCTCCGCGCGCTTTAAAAACAATGAACAATATAACGAGAACGGTTGATGAGACGAACCTTAAAAAACGGCCGACTGCTGCGTAGAGATTTATTTCTGTTAAATAATATCTCATCAAATCAGATATCAGAACTGCGTACCGTGCAAAAGGGAACGGAAAAATCGAAGTACCAATTATAAATCAAAGCGACGTTTAATTAAGTAGAAAAATATTGGAACCTTTTCGTCCGATTTAATAACTACACCGGTCGTGTAAAACAATGAACCGAGTTCTCAAATGGGGGTTTCCGCGTATTCGGTTTTTTATAATAATTCCATATTGAAAAGCGACTTTGTGACCATGTTTTGTGTTACTGTTGACATCGCTAATGTCAGAAGCGTGGGGTCTTAAAATTCAAATTCAACGAACGCCCAACGATGCAGCTAACTGAATAGCAATTCAACTAATTCGATTTGGTTTCAATAGACATTTTCAACGTGACTGGCAGCTATTTCAAAACTTATGGGAAAAAATATATAAAAATAAATGAATTCCTATGCACAGATTATTATAAAATGCGCTATAAAACATAATTCACAATAAAACCGCGGTAAAATATGCGCGCGAAGAAAATGTCGTGATATATTTACGTGTCCGGGGAATACGCGTTTACCGCTTTTGGTTAAATACTTACCGAGCAGAAATAAAAAGCGACGATCGTTCGCCATTGTTGAACCGACGCGTCGTTTCGCGCACCGTTCCTGCGTGTTGGGAACCCGAGACTCGGTTCTCGATTGTAAAATTTGACGGATCGAAAACGAGTACACAGCGTTCCGCGCACGAATTTGTACATAATTACGTACGTGCGCCGTTTGATGTGATACGTTATTCAGACACTGACATTCGCACACACGGTCGTTGGCAGGTACGTGTTACCGAGTTTGATTAAGTGTTTTCGATTAAACGCGCGTTTGACGACGGGACGGCAGTTACAGGAGAGAGAGAGAGAGAGAGAGAGAGTTCAATAGTTTAAAACGTTCCCCGCTGCAAATCGTATCAAACCCGAAGTATTTTAAAACGGAGACAACTCGACAACTCGATTGTTGTAACACGTGGTACGTATGGCTGTACGACACACGTACATTGATATGACGAGTGAAATGTGCATTCCGCTCGTTAACTCCACGACGACGATACACGTGATTTTATATATTTTCGGTAAAAAATCGAACAGTTAGTCTTTGTAGAACGTTACTGAGCAACAGTATTCGATGAAAGATTGAAAACCTTTTGATTTTTTTTAATTTGAATAAAATATTATAAGGTTAGGCATAATTTTAATGTGTAATAAGACGTAAATTCTTTTGGTTTAAAAACACAAATTTCGTTCGGTATTTTTATCGCGTTAGTATAAGATCATGAGCGTTTAAATTGCATTTGCTAAATGATATTTGTTTGATCCGTATTCAATATTGAATTTAAGTTATCGTACATACAATGATAAGTGTATTTTTTCTAGAATAACGGTAAATGTAACTTAACAGTATCAAAACAAAAATATAATAATTGCCACTAAATATTTGTGTTTAAAATATCGATGAATAAGTATCAATTTATTCGCACTAG
Source organism: Sipha maydis (assembly GCA_034509805.1). Classification (NCBI taxonomy): domain Eukaryota; kingdom Metazoa; phylum Arthropoda; class Insecta; order Hemiptera; family Aphididae; genus Sipha; species Sipha maydis. The sequence goes on from JASXSY010002084.1 coordinate 200,840, forward strand.
CGGGGATTTTAATTATATTTCACTTTGCCTGAGATTTTGATACACTGAAAAACACCCTCTTCGCAAAAATAAAAAAAAACCAATGACTTCAAAGTTTGTATGTCATAAATGCAACGTAAATAAAAGAAATTAAAAAAAAATCATTTTAAACTCCAAGCATAATATGAATATTGTTTTTTATTTTTAGAATGTGTTTTTTTTAAAAAAAATTTTTTAAATAACTTGAAATATTACGTTGCGACAAATTCCAATTAATATATTTAAGTATATCTAGATACGCATACATATAATATATTTTGTATAATGGTGTTGAATGTTTAAATTAAGTTAAATGTTGAATTAGTTATAACGAGGTTTTGAGTTAATTATTTCTTTTAAAATGTTTACATTTTTGAATCAAATTATTTTTTATCGTGTGATGATTGGAAAGTTCAATTATTAATTTTAGTTTCAATACTATTCAATACTGAAAAATATACTTAAAAAAACCCATTATTAGACAACTTTGGGCTTAAAGTATAAAATTATATTTTTTAGCTAAATTTTCAAATATATGGCTCATTTAAGATTTTTAAAATTTCACTCATCGTTTCATTTCTGGGGCTCACTAATTTATAAACTAATCAAGCTACCCAAATGGATTCACAAATTAATGCAGTAACTGATCTCGCAAAATTACACTACAAACGATTTCACTCGAAACTCATCTTCAATGAAAATTCCTTGTTACAAACTTTCTTCCGTTATTAATATAAATGATCTTCCAATTTAACACTGATGAACCTTCGTGTAGATATATATCCAAAATGAATAACTACTTATTTCAAAAGATATTTTTTTATTTTACCCGACATTTATTTGAAAGTGTAATCCAGGAAAAGTTACTAAACTAACTTTAATGATATTTAATTTTTTCGGATAATTCGTATACTATCAAACGTTTGCTGACATTTCGAACTTGTTACAGGTGCCATCATCGGCATGTAAATATTCTTCACATGTTCGCAATGTCACTGCTACGAATCAATACTGATTGCTTTACTCTTTTCCAACTTTTAATATACTTTAACCAATTGTCATATTTATTATCTGTTACTTATCTGATTTTGTTCTGATATCGGGTAACTTTTTTTATCCCATGTATTTGGTTACAATTATACATTAATTCCACGTTCATAATATATTTTGAGTTTTAAACATTTTGTCGTCGAAAAAGTTTGCGCCGATACATTCGGGAGCTCGGTAACTTAAGAATTTCTGACCCATGTGATTCGTAGACTTACCATGTTAATCGAAAATCAAATTTTTGGCCGATCGAGAACAATTAAATCTCTAAGCCAGAACGGCGTTATGCGAAAGACATGTAAATTACAATTCAATTTTTTTTTCTCCAGATATGTGGCCAAAATTAACGTTTATCGGACTGATAATCGTTTGTTCGATGGTTTCTGGGAACCCGGATGCCAAGCGGTTGTACGACGATCTGCTGTCCAGCTACAACAAACTGGTGCGACCCGTCGTAAACACCAGTGACGTTCTACGGGTGTCAATAAAGCTGAAACTGTCGCAGCTCATCGACGTGGTGAGTAATCCGTCCAACGTAACGGTACACGATATTAATAATATTTTAAAACGAAATACTATATTATACAATAGTGTTCTTCACACTGAGCCTCGAGCATTCTATAGGTGTACTCGATCTTTTGAAAAAAATAAAACGAGAAAAGGTCTTAAAAAGAAGTCGTTCGTGGTCGAGACGTCTGCAGTGAAAATTTGTGAAATGCAAAGTGTGTGCGCCCTGTTTAAAAAAAAAAAAGTTTGAAAACCACTGCGCTATACATTATAATATTGCGGGGTTCTCGAATCCGACGTGCGAAAAACGTCACGGAGTATAATGGAGTGGTGCGAAGGGAATTTATTTTCGGAGCGAGGACATGGAACCTATATTGTATAGTGTATATATTATTATGATATTATAAGGCAGTATTTTTACGCAAAACCCTCTCACGGTTGGCCCGGTGGTTCGAAGGGAGAGGGTTTAGAGAGATCGGGCTGAGAATAACCCGTTCCCTGAACCTCAGAACGACGTCATAAATACATCATAAGCACTGATAAAGAAGTCACGCTGACCGTCGTCATGTTGCGCGATTATCAATTGAGAACATTAAACGTGTTGATGAAGCCGCGTGTATAACGCAACTATGAAGTTGTGGAATCCCGTACATCGAGGATTTCATGTATGTAAACAACACCGAAACACATAGAGCGTGAAAGGGTGAATATAAATTGGTATAAATGGTATACAGAGAGCTTATATTTACGGTCCCTCTAAGAAAACATTATTCCGTATGATCAGTTCGGTTATTATCCAATATCGATTTAATGCAACGAGACTATTTTTTTTTTTTTTTTTTTTTTAATAAATGAAGCCACTTTGTTCTGCTAAGGGTTTATACTATGCTAAAAAAATAATTAATAATAGTATTATATTTTTTGTTAATTAAAATATTCCTTTTATGTTAGCTTTGAACCTTTAATATCTATTGACATCTCAAAATTGAATATATTGCACTAAGAAAAAAAAATAAAAGTAATAAAAAATATATACATAAATTGAAAAATGTATTACTTAATCATTTTTTGATATAAAACTCCGAAAAACAAACTATAGAATATACGGAACGAATAAAAAAAAAAAAGTGATCCTATTAATCATTTATGCGACACCTACATCTTTATGCACCAAAACTGAAAGATAAAAATTGATCCAACGTTATTTATATCGCAATTTTAAAACGTCTAAAAACAATTGTTACCTATCTGTTCATTAATGATTCGAGTATGTTTACACTACAGCGTTTTTATTTATATTTATTTAATTACGTTTTAATTTAATTTTTGCCAAAATAAAATAATTGTCCTGTAATATTCATTGTTTGTTTTTACTAACATTTCTTGCTTTAAAGTATCAAGACAGTGGCGGTTATATTATTTTGTAGTTGATTTTTCAACATGAAAAAAATAATTTATGATATATATATATATATAGTTACGCCAAAGATCAGTTTTCTCAAATATAGAAAATACAAACTTTATTTATAAAGAATTAATTACAATATTATTATTAAAATATCAAATATACTTTATTATAATTATTATTATTATTTTTTTTTTTTTTGTTAGTTCGTCCAGTGCTTCGGCTGTCATTAAATTTATAACACTGCAATGGTCAAATCAGAACAAGATTTAATACATTAAACAGTACACTCATGTTATGACTATTGGGAAAAATGTTATGAGGGGGATCTTACTTCTTCCCCCCCCTCCTTTGACCACCACCGTATCAAGATAGGTATTTCGATATTTTACTGAAACTATATTTATTTAAATTCAGTGATGGCTCCTGAGGTTAACATAAATCGAATAGCATTTTCAGTGCTGTCAGTGTTTAATATATTAAGATGTGTTGCTGCAGAATATGGTGTAAATCCTGTTCAGTGAACTGTTTTTTTCTGATTTTGAATACCGATTTTTTATACAGGTTAAACCGTGTATTTAGAGTGCTCATATCGGTGTAATAACCGTGTATCAGTGCACCTCGATGTATAATACACCGTGTACCTTTGGTTTAATTTCTTATGTAATAACAGTTCAATTTTCTTTTATTTAACGGGGTTCATACATTGTTTTATCAATTGGTATATAATAGTTCAATGTTTAATACAGTAACCGTGTATACTATATAATATATACATTATACATGTATATGTATATATATTAGCAATGAAATTTCGTATTCTATATTCTCCTTAACTCTATCATGAAGACCTTTATTTAAAAATGTCTATGCGAGATTGACCATTTACTACCTACTCCCCTTTCCCCCCTCCATAAAAAAATTAAATTAAACCCGACTATGAAACAGGTTGATTAGCTTATAATTTCAACCAGATTGTAAGGTTTTAACAAAAGTTTTTCAGATTCGATAGCTGTATTATTTATAGTTGCAGAATATATATATATATATATATATATATATATATATTTAATAATATAATATAGGTAATAATTAATATATTATTATATATATTATATATAATACATATTATATATATTGCTTGTCATTCACATAGTTCCATTATTTACAATAATATAGGTACTTATTTAATTATAAAATTAAACTAAAAAAACATGAATTAGGAACAAATATTTATTAAATTCATTATAAAATGTGTATAATAATATGTTTAGTAAGATTAATAATACACAAATTGCTTTTGTCTTTAAAATTATAAGTACATAATTATAGTAGTTTCACCTTAACCTAACTAAAAGAACTAAAAGAACATAGTATAGACAGTACATAATTATTTGAAATGTTAAAATATATAGTAGCAATGGCATATTAGCTATTTATATAACCAATATAGAAATATAGAAACCAACATAAGAAAAAATCATAGTTGATATAATAGAATAAAAGTAAAAACCGTGTTAAGTAAATAATAATAATTAAGTAGATATGCAGCTTAATAAAACACTTTATCAAAATTAAGAATGTACATTACTAATATATATTTAGTAATAATATATGTATATAAAATTACTATAATAATACTTGCACCCAATAGGTACATTTTTTTATACATAGGAATAAAATATAAAAGAATTTGAACTTTTTTATACGATTCATAAAGGTAATTATTTACTAAATAATAATTACAACACTAAAGATGATATTTCTTTTGAGACTAGAAAGCCAGAATGTCTAATGTAATTGTCTGTAACATTATGGAAAGTAATTTCTTTCTGTGGATCAGTTCGAAAACCAGACAAAGCTTCTGTAACAAATAATTTTAATAGTATTTTAATATTTTTACTAACTATTATAATATATATGAATGTAAATATTCACCATAAATGATGGAGAATAATTTTAAATTAATAAAAAAACAGTAACTTTTCCAACACTGCCTATAGAATAGATATAATGTATGTACCTACATTTTATATTTAATTATATTGTGTAGTGTACTCCACAGGACTAGTTACTTATAAGAAAGGTTTTGAAGTTATTCAAAATTAGTTCAATAAGTACAATTAAGAACAATAAATATATTAAAAATTACAAACTAATTAAAATAAAATAATTAACAACACAGAAAAATTCATCAAACAAACATTTTGCATTATTAGATTGAATTAATTGTGTTAAAATAGGTATAATAGTCAAAATTAATATTTAAATTGTAAAACTATTAATTATTAATATATATAAATTACAAATAATATAGTAGATACTTACATTTTAAATTGTATAATAATATACGAGTACAACTACTTGGAAATTGAAAAACTGACGTCTATATCAATAATTATTAATTAGCAATTAACAATTTTAAATATTAAGGTATAAAAGTTACAGTATAAGATTTTTATTTACGAACACTATAAAAATCACAGCTCACAAGGTTGGCTTTCGACAGTTCGACACAACAATATGAAATTAAATAAAGTTCAATAACAATATCAATCAGTAATCAGTATAGAATCACTATTTATAAGGACGTGTAAATAAAATATTACCGACTAGAACGGAAATAACAAGAACAATAATAAAATATATTACAAATCATAAATATAGATATTCTATTGTATAATATGTAGTACACATATATATATTTAATAATTATATTAAAAGCCGCTTCGTATTTATAAATATCTACCACCATTTATATTATTGTTGTATATATATATATAATATTAACAGTTGTTATTGTATTTTATAATAACTGATAAAGATATAGAGTGTATAGTGCATATAACGTTTTTAAACACGGAATAGAAAAACTTTGTATAAACACTGTAAGCGGTTCAGTTAATGTTTAGTTTAACAAAATAATATGTGCACGTTTCAGTGTTTATTAAACCGACATTAAACCTATGACAAATAATTTGGTCAGTATCCGTGCATAAAAATATTCTGTGAACCATCTGGGATTTCCATAAATGTTGATCAACAGTGATATTAGAACTCAGTTTTTAAAAACCGACGTTTAATCCAGAAAATGCTACTCGGGAAGGTGGTGCACAATTAATTTGAAAAGTACCTATGTAGGCGGGTGAAAAATTATTAATTTTGCTTTAGGTATAGTAATATTATGTAATAATAACTTAGAAAAAAAGAATCATCAGTTTTGAAGTATAAATATAATGTTTTTATTTTCACGATCGCCGTGATACGTGGAATGATATAAATAAGTCCAGTGCACACATTGATTGTGCTCCTATCATGTAATACTAACCGACTTGTCAACGCATGTAGCTTATTTTTGTACGGCCGCTTGGAGCACAACACGAATGTGTGCTCCGCTAGTTATTTAATCGCTAATAAACATATTTCTCAACACGAAAAGCTGAAAAATATTTATTTTTTTTAATAAATATTTTTGTTAATTACAGACATTGTACATGATAGGTAATTATCATTTACACTATTACTACACTACATAATTGACATTTACTACAGGAATCTAATAATCTTATATATAATTTTTTTTAGGTGGTTCACGTGCTCCTGTGTATCTTAGTATGAGCCGCCACTATTTGAATTAAATTACTCGTATTAATGTTTCATGTGGGTACAATCGTCTTTTGAAAACGATGCAAACAATATATCGTTGATGACACGGTAATAACACGTATCTCGAATTTGTATGAAAATGAGATTTTGGTTTCAAAAGTCTTATAACCTCTTTGCGCTCATTTTATGCTAACACGTTATCAAATATTTTGTGAATATTTAACGTGTTATCTACGTGTTTGTAAATCAAAATATGTTTGTAAAAGTGGTTGGTTTTGGAGTTAATCAGTTTTTCGTCTCTTCTGAACCAGTGGCGTATTTATGGGGACGTGGGGGATATAGGGGATAGGGGGATATCCCCCCTTGACCTTTTTTTTATATAGATAGTATATAGGTATTTGTCTCATTTTCTGTATTTCTCAAGTATGATATTACTTTTAAGTATGTCTAGTTAGAAAAAAAGATTTTTAAGAATGTGTATAATGTATGTATTTACAGGTATAACCTTATAGGTGTATTATTAATTGTTATATATTTCATCCCCCCTCCCTTAGCAAAATTCCTAAATACGCCACTGTCCTGAACAATGACCAAAATCGAGATACGTGGTATTACCGTGTCATCAACGATATGCATAGTACAAATTGTCTTACAAGTATTAGATATTATTTTTAATCACTATGTCATTATTATATCCAATAAAAAAAATGAAATTATTTTCAATTAGACTCGTTTAATGCATTTATTTGACGTCTTATTATGCAATTTTACATGTGCATCTATATCATTATTATTTATGTTGTATCTTATAAAAATCTTAATTATTTTATGAAATAACTAAGAAAAAGTAATATTTATATATATGTTATATTTGATCGAAATATCGATGAAAATTTTGCAGTTAATTAACAATAATTATTTTTTGAACCATCAACAAACATCATATTGTAATATCAACCTAATTAGTTTGTAACGATGTCCTTGTTTATTGAACACGAAAATACAACGCAATTACAGAATTATTCAGGCGAATATACGAGTAGTGTGGAAAAATATTATTTGTGATATACTATCTGAGATCACGTTTTAAACGAATACGTTCAGGTATATACGAAGCCCAATTTCGCGTTCAGGGTATGCATGAATACTAAATATATATAGGTATTTATACATATGTGAGCTTATAACGAAAATTAGCCATCTCCAATAAATTGGAACATAAACTGTTATTCCCATATGCGTTCAGGATATGCAGTTTCATAGACTGCGGCTCCCTGGCTACGCCTATGCATTTAGGGGCAAAAAAAAAAAAAAATTATTCATACACCTTCTCTGCATTTACATAGCGAATATGGTAGTATAAATATAATATACGTACATAAAATACGAGCAATGAATGTGTTCAAATAGACACATCCGGTTAAGCCTCAGTGAATCCCGTATAAAGTAGGGTTGCGTTTCAATGACCGGAAGAGGTGTGTTTATACTTCAACTTATACAATGTAATACTTATAGATCGACTGATTCAGACCGATTGATCGAGAGTGTTTATCTTGTAATATTTTACTTCGTCGTTAAATTGTTCCACATTCCAAAGTTTCGACAGTCAAACTTGAATGATACGAACTATGAACAAATCATTGTTGTAGATAAAAATGAGATTTTTTTTTCGTTTTACGTGACCAATTTACATGTAATGTAATGTCGCTAAATTTTGGAAACCACGACTTTCAGCAATATTCTTAAGTCGACAGTGGACTTATTTTGGTGAACCATGAACGATCGAACGTGTAATATAACAATAAAAATTAGCACAGGATAAAGCTTTATCAATTTTTTGGTCGCGACTGATTACAGTGGTAAATCAGAATTTGAAACTCGATTAGCTTATACAATTATTGATGTTTCCGTGTGATAGATGTGGAGGTGACAATTTGTGAAAAACGCACCACGTGATATTTGTTGTCTAATGTGATCTATAAGTAGCAACGATAGGACCGAAAAAGCATATTATGAGACTTAAATGATAAAGGAATTTGATCAGGATTCGGTGTTGAGAGGAGGTGAGAAAATAAGAACGGTTGCGAATTCCCCGGTGAGTTTTTATAAGAAAAAAATACGCGGAAAAAAGACTTTGATTTTTATTTTTTCATTTTGTTTCTTTTTTTCCTTTTTTTTATATGGTAGGTGGTAACATTATTTTCTGAAAAAGAAAAAAAAAGGAGACTCGTAAAACGCGCTACCTGACGTATTTTATGGCTCAAAGTAATAAAAACCTCTTTTAATATACGGCAGAAACTATAGTTTATAGAAATTGAAAATTTTAAGCATATCATATTGTTAGTGCTTCTATTCGTTGATCTTTATTGACCTCAATCATTCGCTAAACGCTTAAAATGATTTATCATAATGTTGTTAGGGTAACATATTTTATTAAAAAATAAATATATATTTAATATATAATAAATTAATTTAGATATAATATACTAAATAATTATATTGAGATTTATAGTTTTTCAAAATCGAATATCGTTTTTGTAAACGCTTTCGTTTTATAAATTTAGCATAAAATCGTTATTATATTGAACTCAGTAAAATTATTCCATTTTGTAAGAAAATAATATTAAGCACTTGAACTAAATAATCATTATTTTGGTCTCTTAATAAAATTCATATTGTTATTTTCTATAAGGATTTGATTTAATTTTTGACAAACTTAATTAGTTTAATTTTACGGAAGTAAATATACGAGTATAAGTAAATAGAGCTTTGTTTATTGCACGTATAAAAATATTATTTATTATTATAACGGAAAATACTCGAGTTTCTTTTATGATATAAAAAAATAAATACTTATTGAGGTTTTTACTTAGAATTTTTTATAAATACAATTAACTACTACAAGAATTATTTAGCGTTAAATAATTAAATTCAAAACTAAAGAGAACTTTGTTGTTGAGTTAATCTTTTTGAGTAACGATGCGACGATTCGGACTTAAGTTCAAAAATCGTATAACTAACCCGCAACTAAGGCACTGGTCGGAGCACGCGAGAATTTTAAATCTTTTTTTATTTAATTTTTTTATTTTTTATAGAATTTACATACTAATTAATGGATTAGGAAAATTATAAAGACATTAATGTATTGAATTTAAATGAAATATTCATTAGATCTTTGTCACCGAGAAAACTAAATGGCATAAAATCCGGAACAACATAATTAGAAAAAAGTTTATATAAGATATTATCAATAATGATTATAATAAAATAAAAGACGAGGCAATTATCACTTACATGATCTACGATATTTATAATATACGACAAAACCTAATTTGGCGGGACTCACACTCGCATACATTTTGACTGGTTCTCATACCGAACGGGCATACCGTTAACTAACAATTAATGTATATTAATAATATGAATAATGAGTACACCGAAACATTGTTGTACCATTCGGGCTCAAACAAATAAAAACAATTTGTCAATTACTATAGAGTATTTAAATAAACAATTGTTACATTACCGCGAGTACCGATGGTCGAACACGCTCTTCATCGCGAAATCGCCACCCAAGACACTTCACGTCATTGGTAGCGACATTGGCGTGCGCGAGAATTCGATAAGAGGAGGGTGTCAGAAACTGGAACAACAAAAACAAAAAATAAAATAAAAAAATATTTCATTATTATTGTTATGTTGACCTTAATTTTTAATAAGTGTCACCACTGGTGACTATAAGTAAATCTGGATTTCTAAAAGTTTGTAAATAGGTACATGAAAAATCGATGTTATCATATAGATTCGCATTTATTTTGTCATAAACAGGGGCGGATTTAACAATTTTCCGCCCCTATGCCAAATTAAATTTGTCGCCCATATCTAAAAAAAACTTACTACCTCTTTAATAAAATATCCTCAAATGAATTAATTTTTTCAACACCTACCTAATATGCAATTTTTCCTTATTATAGTATTACGAGACATTTCTTAAACAATAGGATAAGCTATAATACAATACTATCGTCGTTGTCGTAGACGAGTTCCTGGGAAAATATAAATATTATTTTGCTAAAAATAAACAAATACAAAATCCACAATTTCAAGATTTTGAAGTGATAAATATAATTTTAAAAATTATGTACCTAATTTTACAAAATCAAAATTAATTTTCAACATAATTTTGCCGCCCTCCAAAATTTGCCGCCCTATGCGGCCGCATAGTTCGCAGTGCCTTAAATCCGCCCCTGGTCATAAATATATTTTTCTTGATAGTGGCATTTCACTATAGTTCAAACTATCTTTGTATGCTTTAATAAGAAGCATATAGCTAATCCAAACTCGGTAAATTATTAAAATTAAGTCTTTGATATGTTTTAAATTAGAATAATGAGACGTGTACAAAACGGATACTTATGTACAAAGTACAAATAAAAATTTTTTTGAACCGGTTAGACGTCCACCTCACCCATGTTAATCTGTACTTTGGAAAAAAAGCTGATAAGTCAAAAGTCTAATAAGAGAATGCCAAAATCTTTACTTTAGAAAAAACTAAATTGATACCACTGAAAAAATTACTTGATTCGTTTGGAGCAGTGTTGGCTGACCGAAAATGAATATTTCGTATTTAATAGATAAAAAAAAATTTATTTATTTTATAGTATCTGATTATTTATATTATATATACACATCCCTAAGAAATATGCATTACTTATTTTGTTTTAGTAGTATAAAACTATTTTAATCGCATTTTTAAAATTGCAATCTATTTTACTTACTATTTAAATAATTTTGAATTAAATTATATTTTAACTTAGATCCTAAAAAAATGACTAATCGAGATCATGATAGATTTAAAAAATATTTAAGTAACAGTTAGAAAACAAAAAGGAAACCAACGAAACATTATCACTTGAAGAATTAACGAAATGCAATGAACATTTTTTTGAAAACTGGTAGTACTGGAAAACTATTTCACAACATAAAAATATGTTAATCCAATGCATAGAGTAATAGTTTGACGACACAAAGTCATTGACAGGCTGAATATCGGATCGTTTCTGGTACTCCAAAGTTAAATCTAAACATTTACTAAATTGGCTCTGCAAAATATTTTCGCGTATAGTCCTAATATTCACCGGCCCTGGCCAACTGCAATGCCTAAACCAAATCGATATTTTTAGTTTGTAGTTGACGGCAAAGTGGCATACTGAAAATATTTGTCCAACAATATGAACAGTTATTACAAATTCTGGATTTTGTATAGCAATCAAGGGTTGTTTAGCTTTATGTAAATCCATCCATCGATTTATTTATTTTAGTTATTCTAAAATTAAATCATATAGTTAAATGTATATTACAATTAAACCGTGCCGTTTGACACAACGTGTAAGGCCCATCTTGTTTAACCATTTAATTTTTAAGGAAGGTAATATTTACTTTATTTTTTTTTTTTTCAGAAATATGTTTTATTTTTGGAATTTTAGAATATACTGCAATTTATTAAACAGATTAAATAGTATTTCGTACATTTTTTTACACTACAAGCATGAAAAACAGCGAAGTATAATGGAAGTATAATGCTAAAGAATACTTTTCACTAATATGTATTTGAACTCCATTAAAACAGTCATTCGTGGCAGTTGCGCTATCATATGACTAAGCTACGTAACATTTTGGTAAACTCCCTAAGTTCAAAGTTTAAAAAAAAGGCCCATGGTCGTATATATTCCCCGTCATTCACCTCCTGTGTATGCCACTGGGTAAGGTTTTCTTTACTCTATGGCCGGTGTTGGTGACATCAGTAAAATCAAAAAAAAAAAAAAACCAAATACCGAAGGAACTAAAAACCAAGGAAAATTGTTCGACTGAACAGTAAACATGTTAATTTTAATTGCTACAATTGTCTACAATGCGCATAAAATAAAACTATGTTGAACAATTATTAAATTATTTCGATTCCTAATAAGGCTTCGTGTATAATTATTATATTCTCTTCGACTCAATAGTTTTGACATTATAATTATATGATATTACAATCATAATTATTTTCGCATTTAACGTTTTGAATACCAAATGTATGTATGCATATAATACGAGCACCTATTTGCTACATATCGATCATAAAGTTTAAACTAAAACTAATGTAATTACATTTCAGTAATTTACAAGACTATTCAAAACAACCCTTATTCTATTTAATGGTTTTAATTAAAACATCAATAGTACTCATATGTGTCAGATACGATTTAATATTACGCTTTGTCATATTACATTATAATACTCGGAATATTATTTCAATATTAATGAGTATTATTGATTGGTAACAGTTTGAAAAAATGAACACATTTCGTGTTTGATTCATAATTTGCTTTAATTTTAAATCAATTATAAATAAACAAGTTTATATGTTCACTTCATGTACCAAATTTCAGTTTTAATTTTAGTATTTTAATTAACTTATCTATCTGATTTATTGTATCGGTTATTCATTAGTATTATGTATTATTAATAATGATCATAGTACCATATACGAGTATCTAAATGGATAAAAGTAAATTTTTTGAAGTAAAATAATCAATGTAATTAATTGTATAAAAATACGAAAATGTATAATAATAATAATAATAATAATAATAGCTCAACTGATGTTTTTTTATTTTTTATTTCAATACTCAATTTGGAATTGAAAGAGAAATATCTCACTTATAGCGGTATGATAATTTTTCGTTTTGTTTAAATAAATTACTTTTATATCATGCATTACCATTCGAAGATGTATAAAATGGATGGCATAGCATACATGCGGTATTTCAGTTTGAATTTTAATCGATCAATTCATGTCATTTTAGAATGGGTAAAAACAGTAAGCCTTTTAGTCTCTATACGTTACGTAAAATATTCATCATCACGTGAAATACTAGAAAGTCGTTGGGATTAATTATGACGACGAAATGTATTGTTATTATTCACGGTGGTATTGCGTGAGGACAAACCTCGGTGTTAAACTCACTGAATGCCTCGTCTCTTGATTTTAATTTCATGTTTACTAAGAACACATTTGACAACGCAATTGAATGAAATCTCTGCACACGGAATGCACGTTCGGAAATTATTCGCAAAGTGAAACGTTAAAAGTTCCCAATAGTCCGTGCAGAATCATACGTATGCATTTATATAAAGACGGTACACTTGCGCGTTCCATTTATTTCGATACATTTTCAGACTTGACTCGACTCCGACTGATACCTATGCGGTTTTTCGCTACCTACAGTTCCTTAGTCTGTACCAAAAACGTATAAATACTATAAATTGCTATATTCACGATATATTTACTACTTACTACTTCATAATAGGCTCATTATCTATTTTCCGGATTAAATAACAAAAAAAAAAAAAAAAAAATCAATTATAATAATATGTATAAAATAAAAATCAAATAAATTTATTTTACTACATTTTTTAATATTATTACCTGTTGGCATGGCCAGCGCTATAAATTTCGGGGCCCCGAGCAAAATAGTTAAAGTAAAACAATAAGTACTCAACAACTACTGTTAACAATAATATCACAATTATTATATTCAATGTGTTCAATAATCAGTATGTATACAAACATAGAACACATTGATACTGCTCTTCGGGATATTACAAAACTATTACATCAACTATGGTCGGAAAAACATAATATTATTAGCGATAATGCTATATTTTTTAAATTAAAACATTTGGTGATTTTTTTTTTTGTGCAGTGAGCTCCGTCCCCGCAGAGCTCTGTGCAGGTGCACCGGTTGCACTGCCCATGCGCTAGACCTGGCTATCAGTAGATATTCAGCTAATAGTTTATTAATTATTTCGTTAGATTTTTGCTTTTGTTTAATTTTTTAATTCTAATAATTATCAATTGAGATTTATGTAAATTAATATAGTGTAAGTAAATTAAATAAATTTCATTAGAATTAACAATGATTGTACACTCTTCAACCTAACTATTTTCTTTCTTTTTTTGTATCAACATGGTAATTTTATTGCTCCAATCTAAAATAGTGAAATATCTTCCGGGCGAAAACAGATACTTCAGCTAGCTTATTATATTTTTGATCACCGACCAAATCATGGCCGTTTAAACGAACAACGATGGCCCAAGGCGTGCTACAACCAAGGACAACAAACTATATAATCAGCTGCATCTACATCACAATAATATTTCAATGTCGTACGCATTATAGTACATCCTTTCGACCCAACGATTCACATATGTCTCTTATATTATTACTGTTCTTGTTATTATTATTGTAATTTTTACTATTGTTATTGTTCTTAAATATACTCTACCCGTATAAAATATTAGTTAGCTAGTTGAATTAGTTCAAATATATTTGGTGAATAGGGATGTCGGCAACTTGTGAAGACACGATGATTGTATACCCAGTACACACGTGGTACGCGTACTCAAATTATTTGTGCGACGAAATCAGACGAAGCGAACCGATTGTCAGGCACCTATATCTTCTCGTTGAAATTCGTCTTATTCACCGTCTATTTCAGAATTAATTTCAACGACATTGCGTTGTTCAACGTTATAGTGTACCTCATTTGCGCATGCGATTTTCTTTCCCACCGTCCATCTACATTATATATATACAACATGGATGTATACGTGTACGTATTCAAACCTAACCTAAGTCCGAAAACTTTGCTACGTGAGGTTATAAACGTGTTTTTATGACTTTCCGGGACATTGATTATTTTACACAACTCGTATTTTCCTTTGTAGCACAGGATTATTGCCGATAAATAGTACGCGTCTGCGGGAGTTTATTTTTTTATTCGCAACTATCGTAATAAATTTTGTTTTTGCCTCCCCTTTTCTCTCTCGTATGGTGACCATGGCACTTGTTAAAACTTATATTCGAACGTAAATAATCTCGAGATACTTAAAAAAATAAAGATGTATTCAAATCTAGGCCAAAGTAATTAGAAAGTTATAAGGAAAAATTTTTTTTTTTATAATACCCACATGCACATAAACAGTGAAAACTGGAAAAAACGAAAGTTTTTGTGAACCGAAAAAATGGGTTTCGATATATTAGGAGATAAACTACTTACACACTATAACAATGTGATGAGTGGAAATATATTTTTGCTCAAAGTTAAGTCCTATTTCCGTGTCACCGAGGCTCATCTTTCACCTCATCGCATACGAATATTTTTGTTTTTGGAATAAATATTTTACCAGTTTTGAAAGAATATATGAAACTACAATCAATCATTCAAATCGCCCCTTGTGTTATTAATATAATTGTATGCATAGTTTTTTGAATCGCGCATGTTTTTAACGTAATATTATAATAATACCGGTAATACATTTGAGGAAGTAGTTGTCGGGAAAATTTTTACACTCAATAGAAAAATAATAACTAACAATTGATGAAAAGCCAATAAAAATTCACCACTCAAATTCAACGGAATCAAAGTGAGCCATCGACCGTACACGAAGATGATGTTAAATAACCAAGCAAAGAGCAACTTTATTGAACGAGAAAAGGGGGATAAATAAAATTATATTACTATAACTCTTTAAAATCGTTTGTCCCGCGTGGAGAGATACGGCAAAAGCCTCATATTCCGTAGCAGCTGTGCAAATTACAATTGTACTACGAAAAATTATTTCCGTCGGCTCTTAGTTCACCGTGCATTTTATGAACGGTGGAAGCGCAGACAAAGCAGCAGGACGCGTCGAGGATGCCGTTTCTGTGTATGACCGAAAGTTTAATGTATAAACATTATTTTCGTACGAGAGCCGCCTCGTAACAACCGACGATCAGCTTATTAAAGAAAAAAAAAAAGGTATTAAACAAGTTTTTATGTTATACTTTACATGTATATTTGATTTGCGTCCAAATGAGCATCGAGACCTGCGTGGACTGACTGCCGTCGTGGTGTGTGTCCAATTTGAATATCTTGATTTACTTTCAATATTTTATAGTGTATTCCATGTTTTATCGTTGTTCTGCAACATCGGTCGGCGGTATTGTTGTTATGTTTATCGTAAATCGAGCAACGCAATCAACATATTAAAACTTTAGGCGCATCCGTTATACGCCGATGTATACTTATTCACGTACCGGTGGCGAGCAAAAAGTTTTTCACTATCTCCCTCACTCACCACTACAGTTCACTCGCATTCTATTTTTCCCCTCGTTTTGTTGGCGAATAGAAACGATGACAAACAGAGCAATTGCAGTAACCGCTTTATACAACCTATAAGATTAAATGTTTTTTATTTTATCTATTTATTTACTTTTATGAACTTTAAACTTCCAGACCGTATATGTATTTATTTTTTAGCTCCGGATCAATCTTAATACATTTTAAAATCAGATACAAAGAAACAGACGTCATATATTTTATTATAAGTACTTGACACAAAGGCGTTTCTTCTCCAAACACTTTGTTGCAATGATGTGAGTTTTACCTTTAGTATTTCATATGGCATTTTCTTTACATTTGGTGGCTGAACTCTATCATGAATTAATGATGATATAGTACTCGTTAAGAGCACGTCATTCTATCACTCGCAAGACGTTATAGAGCTGTTGGTACACGGTACATTAAGTGGTATGAAAAACAACATAATCATTTATCGATTCATTCTTTTCTTTATTTATTGATTTCTTTTCTTTTCTCGTTTATAAAGAAAATAGTGTATATAGTGTAATTGTCGAGAATAATTTTAACATTGAAATCTGATAAAAAAAAAAAAAAATATTAAATTATTATCGTTTCTATTTGATATTCAAATCGTTGTACGAATAAATTAATATAGGGTTTCAGGTGCGATTTTTTAATTTTTAATTTAACTGTCGAAACGAAAAATAATAATCACAACAAAAATAGTGGTTATAAACGGCATTGCTAAGATGTCTCAACAGTTATGATTTAATAAGATATGAAACTTTTGAGTTCCTTTTTTTTTTAATTTTTTTTCCATACATTGAATCTTAATTTAAATTTATCGAAACTCTAGCGTTAATGTAAATGTAGGAATAAGTAACCTCTTGTGTAAATTGCATCTGTTATTTTTTAATAAAATACTGAATATATTTTCACATAAAACCAATAAATATAATTGAGTATGTACATAGAGTCTGGTTTTAATTATTGATGTATATTTATGTCCAAGCTGAAGTTTCATATTTTTTTCGTACTTCTGTAGGTAAAGTATTATTTTCAAATAATCGAAGGTTATTTGAATCCTCTTGATGTGTATATATTTGATATAATGCAACGCACCTTAATCTCCGGAAAGTCGAAAAGATTAATTTCATGAAATTATTCTCTCTTTTACTCTCAGACTTTTTCTCTCTCTTTTTTTTAGGATATTGATTTTTTGATAAATTATATCTATTGAAAAGTACAATGCAATAATATTCGTTTAATAGTTTATGAGTAACTTTTATATTATATAAATTATTTGAATTATTCTTAAAGCTTTATAAATTTGTAAAAAAAAAAAAAAACTAGAATACCGACAACCGAAATTAATTTACTTACTGTTATATGTAGAAAAACTGTATGATTAATCGGCATAATCAACAATTTTTACCCTGTTTTCAATTAAAACGCTGAAAGCTGTTATAATGTAAAATATATGCAAATGTATTATTTTTTTTTTTGGTTTTAATTATTTTGAATAAAAACTTTACTAAAAATCTAATCCATATAACTGTTACTGTTGAAAATGTGAATCGTTCAAAATATTATCAGATTATATTGAATAAATAGTGAAAATAAAACTTTAGATGTAAATATTATTATTAATTTTCTATATCGGTTACGATTTTAATCTTATATTTTTAATGTAAATATGTTCTGTTAGATATGCTTGTAAGTAAATGTTGTGTATGTTTACTCAAACTTGGCAAAATAAACAAATAAATTAACTCAAAATTTCAAATGATCAATTTACTTCAATATCATGTTTTTTTTTTGCAGTTTTTTTTGGATTATGAAATTTCTATCGCAATAATTGAATACTAAAATTATCTTTAAAAATTAATTATACGAAAAAATTATTTGAAAGGAATATGAAAATATCGAGATTCAGATTAGCCGTAAAAGGAAATATTGTTACTTTTAAGTAAATATTTATGCGTTGGATAAATATTTCTGTTTATTACAGTGTTTAAACTTAAAATGTAAAATATCGTGAATAACTATTATACTAATAATTCGAATTGTCGAAAGCGTTACTAAAATTCAGTAAAATTTATTTATTTTATTGAAATGCAAATACCATGCATGATTTAAAAAAATCTATTGCAATGCTAATATTTTAAATATTTCTAACAGACCATTCTCAAATATTTTTTATGTAATCCAATTAATCAAATACATAGTAAATATACGGAAGCACCATAGCTCCACGTTCTAAAAATATTTTTAACACCAAAAATTTGCATGACATAAAATTGATAGAAATATTTGATACGCTAGAGCTCCACATTTATCATTAAACCTTTATACGAAACTTCAATTTTGAAAATTATAAGACCTCATTTTCTGCGCCTGCTGGCTCTACTCGCAAACTCGGGTGTCACTGCGTTGCACTTTTCGTGGGGATGGAGTTTCGCCCCAAAGGGAATTATAGTCTAAGCTTAATCTAGTTTTTACACAAACTTTGATACTGTTGTGGATAGGATTGAGCTTGGTATATGAACCAAAAATATCGCTGCGTGAGTATATCAGATATTTCAACCGTTAATAAAAGTTAACGTAGGGTAATTAGATTTGGACAAATCATAAATAATAAAATAGAATTATATAATGAAAAAAAAACTATACGAATATTTTAAATGTTTATATTAATTATAATTACATGATATGCAATTTTTTCTTGTTAATTATTATTATTTTGTAATTAAATATCTCTTGTGGAATTACGGTACCGAGAAAAAAAAAATGTGTTGTGTGAAATTACCATAATATTTTATAAAATGGTGCTATGATTCATGTGCAGCTATGGAGTTGCCAAATATACAGTAAATTATAATTATTATTTTATCTTAGATACAGTGATTATTTTTAAATTCAATAATTTAAACTTCAAATGTTTCAAACTTCAAAAAATCAATATCAATATTTAAGATTTTTGAATTCTTGCAAGACCATAGTTTTATAAAAAGGTAAGATTAAAAAAAAAAAAAAATCCTTTTTTTTACCTGAAAATAGAATTAAGTATAATACCCTTTACGAGTTTTAAGTTACGAATTTTTTGACATTTTTTACAGTAACTTACATCTGTTAAGAAGTAAATTTGAAAATTTGGT
Source organism: Sipha maydis (assembly GCA_034509805.1). Taxonomy (NCBI): domain Eukaryota; kingdom Metazoa; phylum Arthropoda; class Insecta; order Hemiptera; family Aphididae; genus Sipha; species Sipha maydis. Next base: position 220,754 of record JASXSY010002084.1, read on the forward strand.
AGAAATCGTACGATATTATTTTCTGTGCCCTATAAAGGGTTAAAATGATATCTATAATATTCTAAGCATTTAAATAATCAGTAAAAATGTGAAGTGTTCATGGAAGTACTCAACTTAATAAAAATAAGATTCGATTTGATGAAAAACGGGTTCGTAAAACTATAATATAATGTACGAACGTAAAAGATGTGTCCGTTTACCGTCAAATACTTCTGGTAACATATCGATGGCGTTTTTAAAGTCTACTATTAATATGAAGCGAGATGCAATGTATGTTACACGTTTTTGCGGCATCAAAATATTATTAAGACCACGTTCATTAATTTATCTCTATATGCGAGGGAAGTTTATTATGGTTTCTTTTTAACAATCCAAAATTGTTACGTCTTTTCCCCGTCAGAATTCGTTCGCTCAAACTATATGCAAGACAAATTACCTTAATGCGCTATTGTTTTGTCTATTTATCATAAAATAATATATTATACGCTCACCGCAGAATCCTGGGAATGTTGTATAATAAATCGAACACACAACACTTTTCTACTTCTGGATACAAGTCAAATATGTACATAACGACGGTTTATTATGATTTTCTTTAATGTAAACGCAAGAAATCGGATCAATTATTAGATATTATTTCAAAAATGAATACAAATAACCCAGACAATGAGTTCGAAAGCGCTACAGTTTTTTTTTTTTTTTTTATCTTATTCGTTTAAAATAACAAACTGAAAATAATTCACGTTATAAATAAAATAGTACACTGTTAACGATTCGGACAATACAATCCGATGTATTAAAATGTATTACACTAATATACGAGTAATGAATGCGTAACTTTTTATTTCTTAGAATTTTTTAAATAAAATATTTCAAAATCAAATTAATAATATAATGTTTAGTTACCGTTTGAATTTCAATACTTTTTTTGACTTTCAATCATAATCATTTCAAAATAGTATGCTTTCAAGACGCGTGATGATGGCAAAATAATGTTTGTGATAAAATATTACACGGTAAAGGCACTGATAATTTCTTTTTTTTTTTATATACTTAATTAAAGTGAATTTTTTTAACGAATTGTTTACGATCGTATAAGTATTTCATTTGATTTATAAGTAAATAATAAGTATCAAATTTGATTTGAAATATCATATATTTCGTGTGTTATACTATTGTTTGTATTTACTTGACTCTGTGTGTTCGGCCATCGGACATCTACTGCTATACAGTATTTTTTTTCTTAGTTGTCTGAGATTATATTATCATATTTTGAAAACACTAATTACTTTCGAATGTACATTAATTGTTCATTTTCGTCCAAATCGTTATTCGTTATTCAAATATTCATGGGACGAACGTGACGACCGCGTTCCATGAAAATGATATTGCATTGTTTGCAAAGTTTGAACGAGATATTATATACACCCGTACATTAACATAAAACATTTTTTTTCTCGCAACGATGCACATAATATCATGCATATTGACCACGTCTTACTGCACATCGGTGAGCGATGCCAATGATAATACGACCAATGAATGTTCCACTGATGCCCATGCTATGCGTACGGAATATCATTGTCATTGTAAAATCTAAACGTACGTATACACAGAATATATGAAATCATAACATTCACTTGTAGATGTAAACAATATTCAGTCGCCATATCTTTAGAGTATTAATTTCTTATAACTTTAAACGTGATAACATCTATTCTGTGGTAATCGCATTGAAAAAATTGACCGCACATTATTATTTTTATCTATACTGTTTATTAAACCATAGAATACATTAAACATATACTGTTGGGACTCCGTAAAAATGGCCGAATGATTTTTGAACTCCCCTACATTATGAGACTAGCAAATAGATTATACTAATATTTATATATGATTTTATAACAATGAGTAATATAAGTATGTTATTCATCAACATTTTACTATTTACATTTCTTCAAAGCCCCCCTCCGAAATTTTTTCCCACGTTCCCACGTTCGACGCTGTCTATATATGTTGATCGGCCGACCATACGGTTTTATATGGTTTGGACGGATTTATTTTTTTCACACGGCTATCTCCGACAATGTAGGTACCAAGCTGTGTCTAATACTCAGAGTAATAATAATCGCTAATCGCAAATCAATGAGCACGCGCGCGGTCCATATATCACAGTGTCATAAAAGTGATAAGGTTTCACGATCGTGATATTTCAAACAAATATCTTATTGGAAAAAGAAGAGCAAGGGATAGCGAAAAGGGGAAAGATAAATAATAATAAGAAAAAAAAAACGCTTTGAGAACTACGAAATTAAATTAACCATATTGCGATGAATTTTTCGTTTTGCCATATCAGATTTTTCAATTCACGTCCTCGCCATGGCCGTCACCGGTACGATGTAATACAATACGCGACATGTACGTGAGAATAATGTAAACAACGCGTTCATGCGATGGAAGATTCGAAGAAATAAATTACTGCGAATTAAAATACAATACGACGTGTGCGCGATAACTCGCTGTACCACCGCAGCACACGGGTAGAAAAGTGAAAAAACATTTTAAGGCGGAGAAAGCCAAACATAAAAAAAAAAAAAAATTAATCTATTCTCGAATACGATTTTTACGATGTGTACCTAGACAAAAATGGCGCGGTGTTGTTTGTCAAACAAGTTTTACGTTCACCCTACACTGGATATCGGCATTTTAATCATAAAACGTTTAACTTTGGAAACTTTACTAGAACAGAATTAGTTTCCCGGCGCCAATACCGTGACCAGCGGTTGGCGGAATAGGTGGTCGCCAAAGGCTCAGCAAAGCAAGGAGGCGCATTTGAGTTAAATATAAAATCGGGTTTTCCGTACGGAATAAGCTGTAAAACAAAATATGCCAAGGGCGCCACGGAGGGCAGTTATGGCATTGCTTGACGCAACAACGCTGTGTACACGTTGTTGTTATATGCACTGGTTACGAAGTTATGATGTGTTATTCGTGTATTATCTTATGTCATGTAACAGAACTGCGCACTAAATCGAAAAGATAGTAAGTAAAGTAGGTAAAGTAAGTAGTTTAAGTAAAAATAATATGAGGAAAACGTTGTATTAAACTGACAATAAATCTCATACATCTAAAATAGATTTATCAATATTTTACAAAAACGCATTCCTTCCTTCATTAGGATTAAAAAAAAAAAAAATGAATAAAAAAAAACATGACGTTACACTGTCTACGTCTTGTCATAAGTCTCGCAACAATTAAATCCGTCGTATAACATTATTATAAAAGTTTACTCTAACATACAACCCGTTATGCAAAAGTCCGGGAAAGTGGTCATTTTCGGTAAATATACACTGTCAACAGTGGTGCCGAATGCGTACTCCAAGTAGTTCGATTGAACTTCCTAGAAAATTTTAATATTAAATATAAATAAAAAAATAAACAATTACAAAATCAAATTAATTATTCTATGTACTATTGGCAAATGTTTTCTATTTAAAGAAGTAAAAATAAATAATTTAAATAAATAGTATATTTATTTACAGATGCTTAACAAAAAATGTTTGGATATTTGAAAGAGTGGTAAATTGGAAAGGGTGGGTGGAAAAATATAATTATTTGAACTGGCAGTTTTAATTTTATTCGGCGCCACTGACTGTCAACACTCAACGATGTACAACGTTCCGGGTAAGAGAGATAAGAAAAAATAATTTAATATTTACTTCTCGAATGAAAAATGCTTTTCCACAAGTACAGTACGATGCTACCACATGTTTGCCATAATAAATCCGAACGCGTTTGCAGTGGCATATTTTTAAATTTGTTATGAGGGTTTTGATAAAAAATGATTTTATATCTTAAAAACACACTTAAGGTATGAATTAACAATTATATTATTCTATTATTGTTATAAACACAAATTAAAAGTTATTTACAATCATAGGATATAAATTAATGTTTTCTTTCGCTGTGTCTTCGAATCAAGTACCAAGGTAATTTATAATTATTTAACTTTTTTTTCTTATCGTGGGTGGAGATCCTGGCCCCCCTCACAAAAATATGCCACTAATCGTTTATAACATTTCCCGACCAGAAACAATTATTCAACACACGTGGTCACGATATACACCTAAGAAACGCGCAGTAAAATATTTCTCAAACAGTGTGCAAGGAACATTTTCTGAACATTAACTTATCTCAAAACTTCTCAATCGCTTACTTTTGTCGAATGAATATCAACTTGTTTTCATTCAATAAGTGTCACGACTAATACGAATATAGTAACTGGTAATAACAATATGCCACGACGAAGACATTTCTGGGGATCACCAGTATATTGTGAGTAAAACAGATCTACAGCAATCTGTCATATGAACATTATTTCCTTAACGTACATTACAGTAAATAATCATATTATTATCAGTGATAATTTATCTACTGACTAGAATCTCGATATTAAATTGAAAAAAAAAAAAATACTACATTTTCATTAAATTAATGATAGCGAATTGCAAATTGCTTAATGTAGAAAACAAGTAAATATTTTAGAATTTGGCAGTGGTGGTCACACTTTTTTAACCGCGGTCAATAAAAAAAAAAAAAAAAAATTGCCTGGCTTAAAATTTGAAATTTTCTCTTAAACTTTATAATCATTAGAACGTTTCAACAACAAAAACGCTACGGCATAGCGATACAGTATTAAATACGAAGAATGTATATAGTATTTTTTAATATTTTAATATTTTTTTTTTTTACATATATTTTAAATATCACAAATGCACAAATAATTGTTGTAATGTAGAATACTGTTACGGACCAGATATTAAATGATAGAAGGCCGCAATTTGGCCACCACTGTGATAGGTTAAACATTTTAAGTTTAAAAAAATATATTGCCCAAAACAACAGCCTCCTGGTGTATTCCCCTATAAGTACGACTCTGAGGACAGGGAAGGTAAGTGTACATCCGTTTGATGAGACCTGGCCGGACTGAAACGAATAACGGTGAAAAATAACAAAACAATGCTCTCCGACATCACGTTCGGTTCGTTTACACAGGATGAAGTCACTGTCGAGACGCATATTAAAAACTACCGTTCGAAATACGCGTAACAGCCTCCGACACGCAATATACTACTTATATGTGTATTAATCGTTCCAGTTGAACTTTATGTATTCGTCATGAGGATTATTATTCCTTAGGGTCAACAATAATTTAGTTTAATTACAAATTGAAATAAACGAGTACCCGTTCCGTCGAACTATGCATTAATTCATTAATTTTTTATGTGGCGCACTCACGCGGGTGCAATATTTACGCATTGCGTTTAATATTTCAACTTGGAAATGAATAAAACGGGTTGGAGAAAATCGTCGGATAAAATTGAAACACTGTATTACGGAGACACAATGTCGTTTTTAGATTTCTGGTTGCATGAATGTAAGAAAACAACACTAATTTTCACATACATACCATCGGCTATATTTCGAACGTCTTACATATTATGTTAAACAGGGACACTGACAATTTCTCAAGAACCACGTACGGAACTTACTTATACACAAGGGAGCTTCTTTGTTGAACCCCAACGCCCTTTTTTGTCGATCTCCTCTATTTTGTCATCGATTTGATGATATTCTGCACGTGGTAGTGGACACCGGCACGTCTTCTGGCGTTTGTTCGGCTCTTGTTTTCTCTTCCACATGGGTGTGCTTGTGCAAACTTGCGAGTGCGCGGGTGGACAAGGGACCGGAGAAACTACTGGATACTCTGAACGCTAATTTCTCAACACAGTAGTTCGAATTTATTCCGTTACGCTATGCGAGTTTGTAAGGTAGGTATTGCAATAGAATCAACGATATATATACAAATAATACTATAAACTTATACATCCAATTTGACGTACTAGCATCCTTTTTGGTTGGGTACGGATATTTCCACCGTGGGTACGATCGAATTTCTATCGTTTCGTCTGTTAGATTTCATATTGCATGTCCGTGTGTAGACGAAACCGTAGCTCGGGTCAATTTCAGGTCGTGGTATTGTTTACATGCGAGCCCCGAGTTGAAATCTTCGCACAATAATATTACGCGAAACAGATATTGACGTCTGAAATCGACTACTGATTTTAGTAAGTGTTAAAATTTGGATATAGGTTACAGAAGCGTAACAGCAAAATAATGCATCGCAATTTCATCGTGGAAAAAATATTTATTTTTTTTTTTTTTACGTGAGGTTTATAAACCAACAGCGAGATTACGTGAAAGGGAGAAAAATACAATGAACACTTTGGCGATCACAATTAATTTACGCTTGAAATGCGACTTTAGCTTGTAAAAAACCGTATGTTAATATAAAGTATTAACGCGACAGCGCAAAAGTCTGGTCTGTAAGTGCAGAGATGTGTAGATAAAACTAAAGGTCGGTTCTCACTGGTCCGGGCCGCAGCCCAACCGGGTTTTAGAAAAATATTATCAAATTGATTTTATTCTGACAATTCACACTTGTCCGGACCGGACCCGGGCCAGGCGTCCGTGCAGGATCTGGGTCAATAAATTAATCGTTTTAAACAATTCTCTATCCAGGTTCCCGGACAGGTTGACGCCGGTCCGGTCACGTCGTGACAAATGTGAATGATGAACCGGACAGTGTGCGTGTTTTAGCAGTAAGATATTAGAAATATGATCACAGACAAACACGTGGTTTTTCCATTCGATTGAGACTGATGACTGAAGTAAAATTTTAAGTTGTAAATAAAACAACTTTGTTAACTCGGACGGGGCCCGGACGAGTGTGAATGCCTGATCCGAGTTAACCCAGTCAACCCAGATACTGTTACGTGTCACAAACCAAGTCCGGACCAGTGAGAATCGATCTTTATGCTTTCAATTAGAAAACGTTTGACTGGAAAAGATCTACTACGGTTGCAGATCATTCTAAAATTCTGATGAACTAATATACGTATGCTGTTATTTGTACGCGTTTCCGTTGCGTTTGATTTTTAACGAATTTTTCATAAATAAAACATCTTGCCGCTGCGATTTACTAATTTAAAGTAATTTCACGGGATGGGATCTTCGTTATATTCCTCAGTTACTCGAGTTATGACGGTATAGCCTGTAGAGTATTTTAGACGAAAAGTTTTGTACATCACATTAAAACGGTATTCGCTTTCGAGTAAGAATAGAAATACGGTCGATACTAACTCACGTGGTTCCTTATACATCGTGATCACTGTTTTCTAACCGTTGTTATGAAATTCATAAGCGCCTTTTAAATGTATTTCCAGTTTTTCGTACCGCGAAGAATTTACGGCAAACAGGCATGTTAACTTTATAATGGCAACGAGTACTTTTCTTGAAAATATATGCCCAAAAACCTCAAAATGGACTTATTTTCAATGATATAATTTACCATAATATTATTTATGTTTCTTTAATAGTATGCATTTATCAACATTGTACTTTTGGGGTTTCGTGTTTTCCGTCATAGAACAAGAAACCGCCAATTCTAACAACTGATCCAGCGAATATTAAAGACTCGATGAATTGACCAATTTTACCATTCAACTTCTTTCCGAAATCGTAGTTAAACCTATACTGGTCGTTGCAGGCGACTAGGGAAGAAATCCTTCCAGCCAAACTGGTCAAGCGGTTAATGAATCGATCATTAGTGATAGATTAATTCCGGCATTGAATCGATCAATTATCAACTATCGATTATTGCTATTACTCACTTGAACCATCCTATGAGGCAACAGTCGGATTTATTCTGGTATTGAACCAGGTATCAAACAGTTCAATTCAATCAGTTTCCCTTGCTGTCGGTTCACCGTCGTTATTTCGCTATTTGTATTATTTATATTATACTTTTTTGTTCGAAATATTGATAAGCACTTATCTTTACGCGATATTAATATACATTTGCATTTTTTATTATTCACACAAAGCAGTAGAATTTACAATAATTTATTTGATGATCTGTTTCTTGATTCCCAACCAATTATTAATGTCATATATAGTATATAAACATTTATTGTGAAATATATTTCTTTAATTTGTATACATACATCATTCTTAAAAAAATAATAACATTTTCATCCCCATTATCCAGCAACAAAATCTTATTTAAAATAATATAAAAATAATTTATATGTATTTATTGTAGATTTCGTTACGTAATATTAGTAAAGACCGGATTAATATGCATTATATATTGAAAACTATATGCATGCAAACATGTACAAAAAAAAGATGGAATATACAGGAAAAATGCAAAACATGCAAAATAAAATTTAAATTATTATAAAATATTGAAATTGATTTTGATTATAATTTTGCAGTGATAATTATTAAAATTTTCATGCACGAAAAGTATGATGTATAATATAGCAAATACGTAATACAAAAACATAATTTTTTAAATTGTAATTTAATTTTTTATGATTGATACATTGTGAAAAACATATTATTTAAACTAAATGCCCCCATTGCCCCCCTCCCTTGGATCCACCACTGATAAAAAAAAAAAATTAAAAAACAACGTCAGGCTGCTACGTTATAGTTACTATGGCTATGTGCAATAATATTTAACAATATAACGAAATATATACCGTTGCATCATTGCTTCTTCTAACCATCGTTAGCTTGCACTACTTTAAGATTTGACGTAAATTTTTAAAAGCTAATCATGTCCAGCGACTTTGCTCTAGATGGTCAAGACATTATTATCGAACAAACAAATGCCATTACAATGGACAGGCGTACAGCCAGTGGATATGATCATATTCGATCGTATTTTGCGAACAACTTTGTCGAACAAGAAGACAATGACGAATGTGAAAGTATGGTTTCAGTGTCCACCGGATCATCAGGTATGACAATACCTTGGTATCGATCCGAGACGTTCGACCGGTCAAACAATCGAATAGACTCGAGAACTGCTTACTTCCCTCGTTCTGGAATTGCAACGGTCGCAGGAAAGGGGCCGAATCCATGTACATTGGATTACTATCGATCGGATTCTGAAAACGATGTTGATGATGACATAGAAAGTACAGCATCATCCGAACAATTCGTAGAAATCATGAATCAGCGGTCAAGATCTGGTCGGTCATCAGATGGGAACGATAATGAAAATTATCGACCGGAGTCGGACAACTCGAATGAACCCGGAGATGGCGATAATCGATCCGTAAGGTGGATTACCCCATCGGAGTCCACAGAATCGTCAGGTTATACGGTTCCGTTGAATCGTACCCATAGGTTCGACCCGTCTAATACACGGATCCACCCAGCGTGTCCGGGAATTGAATATCTGACTAGCCGCGGACAGAAAACGTTTGCGAGAAACGAATACTCGTATTCAAGAGATTATTGTCGACCCGCGTCGAGCGAAGCTAGCTCATCGTCAACCGACGAAGGTTCCATTAAACGTCTGGAATTTGAAATGTACCGCAGGAATTCATCTGAACGGGTTCACGAATGGGTACGAAGTACGATCCACGAACTCCGAACCTGCCAGATCGCAGACTCGGTCAATTTGATGGATGGTGTGAAGTCAATGGCTCACAGTGATTATGGTGCAAAAAGCACCTGTAGCTCTGTAGTCGTACCGTCCGTGTGCATTACGGATGGAAGACCAATATCGACTATCCTGTCACCCAACCGATCGACCGCGCACAAAACGGTAAGAGGAACGATTAACGGGATGAAGCCCCGGATGATCGGAGCGGACGCCAAATCGACGGTCGATGCGAGGATAGCTTTCCCACGTCTTGAAACGAATACCGGAACCGTTCAGGGGAGTACACTTGCACGGTCCTTTTCTGCTTCGAATCAAGAGTCATCATCCGACTCATTTCTCGGGCCCGTTGTTCCATCGTCTAATCTATCAACCGTGTTTAAAATAGCAAGAGGAACGTTACACGGAATCAAGCCTAGGATTTCTAGGATGATTGCAGCGGCCAGTAGTTCGACAAAGGTGGCGAATACCGCCAAAATCACCCCGGTGGACCAGGGATGGATTGTCAATTCGAGAAACCATGAAGCGGTCTCGGGAATGCAGAGGTCTTCATCTGCATTTGAAAACCATGAGCAATATCAGGGCACTCTCAGTTCTGGGTTCCAGCCTTACATCCCGCCTAGGTCTGAACTGGAGCAATATTTTTGGTACTGCGAATAATTATCGCTATTTATAATTTGTTTATGTTGTTTACATGTAAACTCGTTTTGCATACATGTAATTACAACGGAAATTCTGTTTTTCTACACCATGTTTACAACTTTGAATAATTACAGTTTTCTTGTTAATTACATTTTTTTTATATGTTTATTTATATTATTGCTATTTATGAATCACATAAACAGTGAAAATGATTTATAATCATTTTTAGAATGTATGACATATAAAATATGCATTTTATACGAGCACGTTTTGTAAACCAAGTTTAAACAGTATTCGCTTTCGAGTAAGAACATACGATAAATACGATAGTAATGCACGTGGTCATTATACGTCATGATCATTGTTTTAGAATACTTGTTATGAAATTCAGAAGTGCTTTTTAATTATATTCCTAGTTTTTCATATCGTATAGCATTTATGGCAAACAGAGATTTTCATTTATAATTGCAACGATTACTTCTTTTGGCTTCAATTGCCCATTAATCTCAAAATGAACTTATTTTCAATGATATAATTTGCAAATGGGCAAATACTTTTAGTAAACATAATTACAGTTTAAATTTTATAAGGTTACATCTTGTATGTTACTCATTGCCGTTGTGTTTCCATATTATATTTTCGGGGTGCGTAGAATGTTTGGAACATATGTATATGTACTGTATAAGGTGAGCTACCTAAATTTGACTCATTCATGTAGAAAAAGTTTTCTACATAATAGTTATGTAATTTTTTAAATCAATTTGCTTACGGTTTGCAAACTTTAGGCATGGATATCATGCTGATAACGCAAAATGAATTAGCTACGTGAACTTAGCCCAACCAAACATAAGTTGTTTAAAAAAAAAAAAAGATAATTTTTCTAATTCAAAAACCAATTTTTTATTTTTTGCCAACAATTTTCTAACTGTTGATATTGTTTTTGTAAATTGACTAGTATATAATTAGGTCAATTTCAGAGTCGTATATATCTAGTCTTCTAAGTGAAATAATATTAAATGTAATAATTTTGCTATAATCGATAACATTTGAATGAAATTTTTGTTCGAAAAAATTAAATAGTTGGCAAAAACGGTTAGGCATTATATTATTAAATGCAACGGCAATGCATGTATTATACATATTATACATTTATTTTAGAAGTGTTATTGCGAATAATTATAGCTATTGTTATTATTATTGTTATCTGTCGTTGTTTTACATGCAATATAAAAACAGTTGGAGCAGCAGTTTTTTTTGTTGATAAAAAAATGAAAACATGTGCAGTGAAGATACATTTTGAACGCGTTTGACTTTTTCGCAGCAAATAATCTAGATATGTATAATATTGATAGCGATTGCATGTATTTTTTCACAAAATTTTCGCTACATTACATACACAGATATGACGCGAACGGATTTATCGATGCAATATAAATACTTATTATTTAGTCAATCATCCGACGTAGACCAATATTCTGGTAAATTCGATTTAAAAAAAATGAAATAAAAATGTGTTACGTTAAAGGGTATAATGTACACGGTATTTATATGTAACTATGTGTTATCATGTATCAGTAAAGTTGATCGATTTCTTCTTCTCCGCTTGAATTTAAAACTATCTTATACATAAATGCATTTTCAATCTTCATTTCATGGCTTAAGGTCCTCGAATTTAATTTATATGTGTATAAAATATAAGGACATAAATAAACATATATACACGAGTGTGTATAAATAAATTTATACGCGTCTATGTTCGCGCGTCTCGCAAGAAATAGATTCACGTTAAGCATATAGTAGTTCACGTTTCATGGCGTTATTGAATTAATCACGTGACGCGGTAAGATATTCCATATTAGTGTTTTCATTCCATACTGTACAACGATATAATAATAATAATAATAAAATTATTGTTGGGCTTATAAATGTAGTCTCTCACGCCACCGCGCTTAAGCAGTGAAGTGAAGAACACGATCAATTTATTCGTTGAATCGATACCGTTCTGGAACACATCGTATTATCTTCCGGTAGAATTCCACGATCAGTCATTACCAACATCAGGCGCGCGTGTGCGTGTTTATTTCTCACACAAGCGGAAATATTTCAATCTCGTTCTTTAACATTGTACTACGTTGCGATGGAATACGCTTAATTACGGAACGATACCTAATACGGATTTTTTTATTTTTCCGTACGTTACGGCAGTTCACGTAAAACGAAATGTCGTTCGTTGTTCGTCTCCGCGAACCGTAACATCGATTTATGAACCGATTGATGAAAAAAGCAACTGTAAACGTTCCGTTCGTTGCCGTTGTACCCTATCCTGCGGTTGCCCGCGGACGGGAATCAAGTATCGCCCCGTCGGCGAGAGCGACAGCCGTCGGCAGTGGCTTATTTACGGGAGAGGATATGGAGGATAGATCCCCCTTCACCTTTTTTTTTTATATAGGAAGTATATAAGTAATTGTCTCATTTTCTGTACTTCTCAAGTATGATATTACTTTTAAGTACGTCTGCTTAGAAAAAAAGATTTTAAGAATGAATATAATGCACGTATTTATGACCTTATGGGTGTATTATTAATTATTATATATTTCATCCCCCCCCCTAGCAAAATTCCTAAATACGCCACTGGCCGTAGGACCCGTAGAGAACCATGGTGTTTTCGTTTTTCCGTATCGCATGACCGCCGCGTAACGTGAGTTATGCCCGGCGACAGGTGCACGTTCGGCGCTCGTGTGTGAACATCGGTTAGGCCTCTTTAGTCCGTTTCTTTAACGGCAACGGAAACGGATCGGATAAAAAAAGAAAACGGAGCAGACGAGACACATAGTTATTTATACAATCCGTTTTTACCAACGGACAACAATTTTTTGTACGTACGGACATTTTTATCCGATCCGTTGCCGTTGCCGTTAAAGAAACGGACTGTGTGAAAGAGGCCTTAGGTGTACGCGTGCGAGTTTGCGTGTGCGTGTGTGCGTGTGTGCGTGCGAGGAGAAAATCTCAAAATTTAATCCTCCGATTTATTTATGGAACGCGTGCGTGCGCAGAGAGCGAAACAAGAGAACGGCGACGAAAGTTTACGTGGTGTAATATCTCCGTCGCGATATATTATATTGCGCGTGCTCGCGTGTGCATGAGCGTGCGGGGCGTTCGCAAATCTCAGAATGGGTTCAAAAACCGGAAAAGTGTACGATTGCAAAGTGTGCTCCCGTGCAATATGTGTGTGTGTGTTTCATTCGGAATCGACGACGAGTGTAATATACGGTTTACGTTTAAAATGGTTGAGCGTTTTCGTGGTAACTGAAAGCCCACGGCTTATAGTACGCCCGGTCTAGTACACGCTGTGTTATCGAACCGTTCTTCGCCGGCAATTATAAAAATATTATGATTTCACGTGATTATTTACCACCAACCGCTTTTGTCTTGAGTCGGCAGAGCTCTATAACGAGTACGCTTTTTCTTTTATATATTTCGTAATTCGTAACTCGTTTTTCTTTTTTTTTTCACTCCCGAAAGTTGATTTTCAACTCGTTAACAAAAACTAAACTGCCTGCAATTATAATCCGCGTCCACCATAAAGAATCGCAAACGTTTTCTACGACGTTTGATACACACGATCACGATTCCCTAAACAAAAAACCGAACAATTACTTAGCTTATGTAACTGCAAGAGTTATTTAATGTTGAAAACTGAGTGTTTTAAAAATGCTCGCGTAACTGTAACTATTACATATACTACCATTATATCTATGAACTACGATTATAAGTGAATCGGACTGTATATCATTTAAATCGCAAACCAATTGCAAATATATTTCTTATGATTTGATGCCATAAGATCAATTTTCGACTTCTAAATTGATTTTTATGAGGATCTTTTAAGTGAAAATTCAAAATAATCATTACTTTTTCATAAAAAAATCGTTATTGAAACCACTACTATAATTATAACCATTCGTTGTTTTAAAAAAGTTTAAAAAAATGACACAAGATCTGTTTCAATTCTACATATGTATGTAGTAACGATTTTTCTAGTTCCTCTGTATTGTCAGTAATATACGTTAAAGACAATTAATACAGTTACAAGAATATTAAAATATTATCTTTTGTTAAATCAGATTGATTGAAACATCATACATTCATAGTGCTTTTACGTTCACTTATTAGAGTTAAATGACTTATTTTATATTGTAGTGAAGTTTTATCCATTTCATTAACTTATAAGTTAAAGGTTTCGAGACTAATTGTGTTAGATTTACCATGTTGAATAAAGAAAAAAAAATTACAAGTTTATTTTTTTTACTAGAATATTTACAATTCAGTCTTTTAAAAAAGTTATAAGCTGACTTCACTCTCAATCACATAAGTTCATCAAATATATGTATAAACTGATTTAATTCTACTTACGCAACGCCATCACCAATGACAAGTTGTCGTACGTATGACTTGTTTAATCTTTTATGATTCATTAATTTCATAAAATGACTATAATTGTTTTCGAAAACTTATGCATGATAATGAAATTAATATCAACATTATATTATCATATGTATAGTGCCATAGTATATATACCGTGGTATATGTATATCTATGCTAATAGTATTGACATAGACCAATAGTATTGGTGTACGCGCGATGCATGAGATTATTTTTATCGATAAAATTCTCGGAAAAATTATTTTTATCTACACTACGACGACGGATAAAGAAATAGGACAGGTAGCTGGAAACCCGCGGGCCGCCTTGCCGCACAATACGTATTGGCGGTGAATAATTATAATTGTTAATTACTCCATCAAAATGCAACATTTTTGAAAATCCTTTCTTATTGCACGGTGAAAATACGAGAAGAATCTCTATTCTAAATTTCAAGTCCGTATGTTGCGTGTTTTTTTGTAAAACAGCGATCAGTGAGGGAGTGGTATTTGGATTTTATATGTATAGATAATAATAAAATGTTAAAATTGAATGCCTAATTTTTGAATGCAATTTATAAACGATTTTATCTCATGTAAAAAAAATAAAGACCTTTAGGAATCGAAATAAGAGATAAAACTATTTTCTGAGTGAACTAATCATGGCCTATAGTTATAACGTAACCTGGTTTATGATCTCATATTTGAGTTTAAATTAACGCTAAAATTTTTCAAAGCATTAAATATTTGCCAAGAGGAAAGCCAAGAATGAGTTACATAAGTTAAATAATCAAAGATGCAAGAATCGATTCATTCAAAAACTTGAAGAATAATGCACAAGACAAAGAATCATTGAATACACACCGCTCTACGTATTGATCACAAAAAAAAAAATAATAATAATACAATGGTAGTACGACTGAGAACTTTGATACATATGGATTGTTTGTAGATTACCGTGAGTTTTATTCACTAATTCGTCTATAGTAATAAGCAGGTAGCAAACAAAGATGGTATTAGTAATAATATGTCATGCGGTAAGAAATGTATTTAGCAACAGTTCAATAGTACAGGTAAGTTATAAAATTATATCCAGACTTTTTAGCCGATCTAACGGTATCAGATCGAACTCGGAGTCCATACGTATCAAACTTCCGTTAGTCATTCGTCACCCATTGCGCAAGCCGGACCGTGCAGGTCCATTTCCACAACTCCCTTACACTTGAAAAATCACGAAACCCGACAATGCCAGTCGTTTGTGCTTTGTGTACGCCTTTTGTTCCCCTCTCCAACTCGAGTAATACAAAGGGGGTCGAACGAAAAGGTAGCCCCCGTCGTTTAAAAAATGTCCCATGACACTTGTACTGCACGTTCATACCATATTTTGCACGATAAGTTGTGTCTTGTATGCGATATTTCCTTCACTCTGCTTCATGGCATTATAATCTAAAAATAAAAATAAAAATAAGAAAAATAGCCGCTAAGCCATTATCAGTTGATGTCTTATCGACTTATGTCTATGAATTGCTGTAACATTAGAATTATCTTTGCGAAATAAATTAGTATATATAAATATATATATACATGTATATATATAGCTAATTTAAAAAACAAAATATTAATATACAAGACGATTATTACCCCCCTCTGGTCATATGGTATCCAAATTTGGGGCCAAGCCAAACCATCCAATATAAGACCCATACAGGCTTTCCAGTCTATATGTCTTAGACAAATAACTGGAGCCCCATGGTATATGACCAACGACGCATTACATAAAGATCTCCAAATCCCAACAGTCAACGAAATAGCAACTCGTCATTACAAAAAGTTTCACTCCAAACTGCACTCGAACCAAAACCCTCTAATTTCCCGTATGTCCTCTATAACCATCCCCAACAATCCTCTGAGGAGGTTAAAAAGAAAATGGCCAAGAGACGCTCTTGCCTAACGGTCTCCATATTATGAACACATCAAATTAAATAGTAGGTACTGTTGTTGGACGGTTTTCCCCCCTCAAGACACTCAAGTCATTTTACTATTACCATGTATCAAATTTACTTATTGTACAAATTGTATAGATTGTAAATACGCTTTAACAAATAAAATAAAAAAAAAAAAAAAAAAAAATATATAGCTAGTATAAAAAACAAAAAATTAAAAAAACAACGTCAGGCTGCTACGTTATAGTTACCATGGCTATGTACAATAATATTTAACAATATAACGAAATATATACCGTTGCATCATTGCTTCTTCTAACTATCGTTACCTTGCACTCCTTTACGATTTGACGTAAATTTTTAAAAGCTAATCATGTCCAGCGAATTTGCTCTAGATGGTCAAGACATTATTATCGAACAAACAAATGCCATTACAATGGACAGGCGTACAGCCAGTGGATATGATCATATTCGATCGTATTTTGTGGACAACTTTGTCGGACAAGAAGACAATGACGAATGTGAAAGTATGGTTTCAGTGTCCACCGGATCATCAGGTATGACAATACCTTGGTATCGATCCGAGACGTTCGACCGGTCAAACAATCAAACTGCTTACTTCCCTCGTTCTGGAATTGCAACGGTCGCAGGAAAGGGGCCGAATCCATGTACATTGGATTACTATCGATCGGATTCTGAAAACGATGTCGACGATGACATAGAAAGTACAGCATCATCCGAACAATTCGTAGAAATCATGAATCAGCGGTCAAGATCTGGTCGGTCATCAGTTGGGAACGATAATGAAAATTATCGACCGGAGTCGGACAACTCGAATGAACCCGGAGATGGCGATAATCGATCCGTAAGGTGGAGTACCCCCTCGGAGTCCACAGAATCGTCAGGTTATACGGTTCCGTTGAATCGTACCCATAGGTTCGACCCGTCTAATACACGGATCCACCCAGCGTGTCCGGGAATTGAATATCTGACTAGCCGCGGACAGAAAACGTTTGCGAGAAACGAATACTCGTATTCAAGAGATTATTGTCGACCCGCGTCGAGCGAAGCTAGCTCATCGTCAACCGACGAAGGTTCCATTAAACGTCTGGAATTTGAAATGTACCGCAGGAATTCATCTGAACGGGTTCACGAATGGGTACGAAGTACGATCCACGAACTCCGAACCTGCCAGACCGCAGACTCGGTCAATTTGATGGATGGTGTGAAGTCAATGGCTCACAGTGATTATGGTGCAAAAAGCACCTGTAGCTCTGTAGTCGTACCGTCCGTGTGCATTACGGATGGAAGACCAATATCGACTATCCTGTCACCCAACCGATCGACCGCGCACAAAACGGTAAGAGGAACGATTTACGGGATCAAGCCCCGGATGATCGGAGCGGACGCCAAATCGACGGGCGATGCGAGGATAGCTTTCCCACGTCTTGAAACGAATACCGGAACCGTTCGGGGGAGTACACTTGCACGGTCCTTTTCTGCTTCGAATCAAGAGTCATCATCCGACTCATTTCTCGGGCCCGTTGTTCCATCGCTTAATCTATCAACCGTGTTTAAAATAGTAAGAGGAACGTTACACGGAATCAAGCCTAGGATTTCTAGGATGATTGCAGCGGCCAGTAGTTCGACAAAGGTGGCGAATACCGCCAAAATCACACCGGCGGACCAGGGATGGATTGTCAATTCGAGAAACCATGAAGCGGTCTCGGGAATGCAGAGGTCTTCATCTGCATTTGAAAACCATGAGCAATATCAGGGCACTCACAGTTCTGGGTTCCAGCCTTACATCCCGCCTAGGTCCGAACTGGAGCAATATTTTTGGTACTGGGAATAATTATCCCTATTTATAATTTGTTTTTGTTCTTTACATGTAAACTCGTTTTGCATACATGTAATCACAACGTAAATTCTGTTTTTCTTCACCATGTTACAACTTTGAATAATTACAGTACAGTTTTCTTGTCAATTACGTTTTTTCTTTATGTTTTGTTTATATTATTTTGTTTATAAATGATTTATAATCGTTTTTAGAATGTATGACATTTAAAATATGTATTTTATTCGTGCACGTTTTGTAAACCATGTTAAGACAGTATTTGCTTTCGAGTAAGAACATACGATAAATACGATAGTAATGCACGTGGTCATTGTACGTCATGATCATTGTTTTAGAATACTTGTTATGAAATTCAGAAGTGCTTTTTAATTATATTCCTAGTTTTTCATATCGTATAGCATTTATGGCAAACAGTGATTTTCGTTTATAATTGCAACGATTACTTCTTTTGGCATAAATTGCCCATTAATCTCAAAATGTACTTATTTTCAATGATATAATTTGCAAATGGGCAAATACTTTTAGTAAACATAATTACACTTTAAACTGTATAAGGTTACACGGTGTATAGTACTCACTATCTTTGTGTATCCATATTTTATTTTCGTGCTGCGTAGAATGTTATAAGGTAAACTTCCTGAACTTGAATCATTCATGTAGATAATATTTTCTACATAATAGTGTATAATTATGTATTTATGTAATTTTTTAAATCAATTTGCTATCAATTTCTTACGATTTGTCAACTTTAGGCATGGATGTCATGCTGATAACGCAAAGTGAGTTAGCTCTACAAACTTAGCCCAACCAAACTAGTTTATACTATTTAAAATGTTAGGAAACAAATACTAACTTAACATTTTCGAATAAAGAAAATAGTATTTTTATAATCAATTCATTTTTCAATATTTATAATTATGGTCTTATTTTGCTGGCATTCCTTGTACCAATACATTCACTGCACCCAACACTTATATTGAAAGAAAATTATTAGTATACGGTTACAAGTATAAAAGTATTATAAAATTATCACTTCAAAGGAAGAAACTATATAGTGTACTGTATATTGTAAAGATATAGTAATACTTCACAAACTTAATTGATTGAATATATTTTTATTATAATATTATTATAATGATCATTTAATTCAAATTTAGTTTCTTTTATTTATCTTATTCTAAAAGTATAATAAATATAGTATAAATGCAATGAACAAATAAATACAGCTGAATGCCATGGAATTAAATTCAAAAATAAAAATAAAACTCTCCGATTGACAGTTTGTTCAACACGTTTTGCATTTACCAGTATGTGTATATATAATATTCGTATAATAATGCTCTTTGATATAATTATCCAACACAATTTTGATGGTACACGATTTCTGAAGAAAATTATTATTTAACCAATAAACCTTTACCTTCGATAACTTAATGTTTTTCGTTTAAATATAAATCACTGTTTTATCGCTAATATTTTCTACTGTATACAATTCAGAGTATTGAGTCATTAATATGAAATGGTATTTGAAAAACTTGTTACGAAAGGAGTGTAAGAGTACTTAAAGAAGTATACCTCATTTCAAATCAATGCACGAGGAATGTATGAATACTATGTATTCCTATTATCCGATAATATTGACAAATATTAGTATTTCGATATCGACCAAAAAAATAAAAAAGTTATATTTATTTTGTACATTATATATAACCGTGTTTGCCTATTTATTTGTTGTCAATAACAGTATTTTATATTTAATTTTTAAATTATATTGAAATACGAGAAAGGTATAACATATTTACAATTGGTAATATTATTTGAAAAATAAACGTTTTTGACATTGATGCATATACGATTGCAAAATTGTTCGGAATATTATTTACGCTAAAACAATGAGATGAATAAGACACTTATTTTTAATTCGATGCATGCTAAGTATTAATAACAATAATTATATTATTCATTTGCGAGTTTTAACCATTTACTAAATTTGGTTTTATTTCATTATTTTATAAATAAACGAAATAAGGTAGAATTAATTTGTCAAATAATATAACAAACATTTTACAACACACTCGTTTGGTATGTAGTCATTAGAATCTACATATTTTGAAAGCTTTTATATTTCAAGCACTCTTTACGAATATTACTGAATTATGAGTACTTATAGAAGTGTGTTCACATGTCTGTGTGGACAAACACCAAAAAACTATAATTTCCGTGACATTTCCGCTACGAATTTTGCATACCGGATAAATCGGTATAAATAAATCTTGTTACCAACCTATGTAAGTTTTAAAATGCATAATTATTATGAATTTCATAATAATACAACAAGTGTAATTGTAAAACTCATTAAGAATACGTGTATTTTAAATGTCTTTAAAGAATATAATTTACATGGCATTTATTATGGAATTATTGAAATATCTAGATGTGTAGTTTAGCGTTAAATTCCCAAACATAAATGATGACGCCTGCAAAATTGAAATTATAATTTCATTCAAGAATATTTAACCGTTCGTAAAAAACTGACCATTCCCCTCATTAATAATGACTGTCATTGCTTATTTAACACGAATTAATCCACTGCATTTGTTTGAATGCGGTATGACATATGATCGTGTCTTTTTCTTAGCTACAATACAGAACTTGGGTTTTTTCTAGCTAGAAACAAACATTTATTTGTTTAAGATTCAGAACACAGCTAGGAAGTTATTGTTTTCTAAAGCGATACGATTTATATTATGATGATAAACCAGATCAAGAAAACCATATTGATGATCGTATGTGCCTTTTTTACTATTTTTTCTGTCTTCGGTCAAATCTTTTTAAGGCAATAAAATAACTCGGAGAGTTTCACGCGACCCTTTAAATCGATTGGAAATGGGACGCTGTAGGTCATATTTATACTTCGGATTTTTTTTCTTTAATACTCAAATACCTGGAAATTTCCAAGAAAATTGTAGAGAATCTTATAAAAATAATTGTTCGTGAGGCAACGTTCCAAACACAAGATCTTTTCAATATATCTTTTGTGAAAAATATGTAATTGCAAATGTTTAAAAAAATATGGTATACATTTCACTGGTCTTTATTCTATACAATTTAAAGTTTTAATTTCAAAGACTTAAAAAAATTGTATGGTAAGAATAGCAATTGTAAGAATTCAAAAATTTCTAAAGATTCGAAAAAAAAAAATATTCACTGAAAACGTTATTTCCACGCGGACAATTGTTAAAATTGAACTTTTACAAAACTAAACGATCAATTTTCATGAGTTATATTCGATCACGCGTGTGCATTTTTTATCTCTGTTGTTGATATTTTACATTTAAACTGCACGAGTGGAGAACGTTTATATTTTTCTCTATTAACAAATCATTCATTTCGTCCAACGGACATTTGAAATCGGAAATCAAAATCACAATACGAGCATTGTGAATATTATAACGAACTCAGCTTGCACTCTTCCAAAATGCAAGGGATGACTTTTCACGATTTCGGATGATAATATAAAAGAACTTTGGACTTGGACTCAGATGAACGGAGCGAGACGAGAACGCCCACGTTCTCAATACACGCACCACGCGCGCACACGCCCGCCGCCGTATCGAAAGTATAAAATATATACGAACGGTAGTAGTGGTTTTATTTCGTTATGGTTCATGAACTCGGTGAAAATTCGAGAAAAAAAAAGTCAAAGAACGCTTTCGTAACAATATAATATGGTCGCGTGGAAAAAAAAAATAATAGACAATCTATCAGTCATCCGTACAGCGCACACGAAAACGACCAGCTACAATATGTCTAAGTTACCGTATTTGATATTATCTCGGCATTTGGCGCTTATTTGGTTTTTCTATTCGACATTTACAAATCATTAAAAATCAATAGTGTAATGTGAACCAGATAAATTACCTCGTCGCGTTTTTTTCCGAATAAAAAGTATAGATTTTCGCAAATCGTATCACGTCGATTCGTCAAATTATTTGGAACCCGATCAATTATATGTTTCCGTACAGTTAGCAGTTAACGCAATTAATTGCGCAACTATAGTTTGGCTAAAATATTAAAAAAAATACCATATGTATATACACGAGTAATATATATTTTATTTGAAACATTACAAGCTGGAATATGGAAATGAAAATAACTTAACAATTCAGGACAGTAAATTATTTCGATAAAAAGTTTATACGAAAAATATAAGTGCAATAATTAAACGACGATTTTCAAATGATTCAATTTTAAAAATTGACAAAAACGGAAAATTTGAATGAAAAAAAAAAACGTAAGAATTGTTGATAGATTTTTCCAAATTTCATTTGGTACATAGTTGGTATGGAGACCAAATCATTGAAATATATTCACAGATAGATCGAACCAAAAAGCGACATAACGATTTTAGAGTATGCATATCGGGAAAGTCTGCACAATTTCGATTTATATATCGTATGACATGTTTTTAATGTTATTTATGTGACAATTAAATTAAGTTAAAGTAATTTCTCGTAATGACGGTCTTAATACCAAGGGTATGATTTTCCTAGGTCGTTTATATTCCCCATAGATATATTTGGCAAGACGAATATCCCAGAATTATTGTACCCTCTGGGCGTATCGTATTCTTAGGTTTTCATTACAAGGGGTATGATTTTCCTAGGTCAATTGTACCTATATATCGTATACATATCGGGGTGACGGATGTCCTAGAAATATCGTGTCCACCAGGGCAGTATCGTATTGCTGGGTTTTTATTGCCGGGGGTACGATATTCTTAGGATATTCTCACCTCCCACGGGATGACACGTATATTAGGTTCTTAGTTTTACGGTGGATGGGGGTATTAAAACCCTGGGAATACCGTACAGTTGAGGAGGGGAATGCGGATAGTACTATTCGTCTGTCACCCTGGTGGTTGATCGGTTTTTGATGACCGAGCACCACATGGTCGCGAAAGGGTTCGAAACACGCGTGGTGGTTTGCACTTGCACGGAGCGAGGATGTTCGCGGGTAATATAATGACTTGCTGGCGGCTGAATCTGATGGCTGATAGCGTACAAGTTATTAACGCTACAACGAAGGGAACGCACGAATGCATCTACAGATAAACCGTACGCGGACGGACATGTGAGCCGCATATTGTAATAATTGTATCATTGTAACACAATACGCGTATTGTAATATTCTGTCAGCTCACGGGTACCACCGCGCACTTACTGAGCCAGACGTAGTCGTCACGTGACCTGGTAACCCTTTACCGGTGCCCATGCATCGCCATCGGAAGCCGCAGTCGCTATAATTATGAACACAATGGGCTCACGGCCGTATGCGTTATCGGCCAGGCGTCCTCCAATGGCGTTGACGGCGAACAATAATTATTGCAATAGGTAATTGCCTATTGCAATTTGCAAAAGACAATTTATTGTCTTTTGCTGCGCGCCGCCACCCCGTTCGACCCGTAATTCATCGAATTCCAATGAGCACTGAACGCAGTTTTTTTTTTTTTCTAGCACCCAATCACGATACCTAAACGTATCATTTTATCAAGTTGTATTTTGATCAGTGACGTAAAAATACGTATTCAATAATATTTCTATTTAATCATTAATATTGTTCACTTGCGCTGAATATCATATCGGAGATCAAAAACGAACGATATGTTTCAAATAATATAATCCACACCGTTCAACTGTTATTGTATAGGAGAACCAATAAAGTGTTCAAAGGGGCTTGGGGACGACGCGA